>BGPR01005274.1:15866-27201 GCA_013235015.1 Araneus ventricosus
ATTGTAAATATAGCTTTGTAAGATATTACAGGAAGGGACAGAGAAACTACCTCCTCGAGAGACAATTTATGATGTCTGGTGACGATACTGTGACAATGCTGTCAAATTGAATGACGACGTTGGATAAACATTATTTTGGACAGATTTATTTTGGGGGGTAGGAGTTTTACTGTTCACAAAACTTATAGTTAAGCAGAATCAAAATAACTTTATGCAACATTGGGGAACAAAAAAATGACTTATTTTCATTTGCCAAAGAAATTTTAACCGTTTTAGGGTATTTTGAGGTTGCTGATTTCAGAACTAATTTTAATTTTGCCGAATTGGCTCTATTTTTTGAAATAATGTATAGTGTAAAAATTTCAATAGTGTCTGCAGTAGGGTAGGCCTAGAAAGGGCATTTTTTTCATGTCGCTATACAGAGGGGAAGTTTGAGATTTTGTGAAAAATAAAACGAGGAAAAAATATTTAAATTTGATTGATATCTACCGCTCCAGCATGGGCCTTAAAAGCCCTAAAAAGTGGAGAAATTGAACTGTTTTTCATTAATTTTGAAAATTTTAGAAATTTCTCTTAATTTCTTAGCTGTTAAGTACTCAACTTCTTAAGAGTAATAAATTTTATTTTATCAAAATAGATCTGTAATTTACTGTCACAGATTCCTTTCAAAATTGTCAAGAATAGTGAATTTACTTCAATATCCAATTTTTAATTCATAATCAGCACTAAAATCTTAACACAACATTTTGTATATAAAATGCAGCAGGTCACTGCAAATGCATAGCAAAAGGTTATTTAGGTTTAAAAATATCAAATTTATCTATTTTCTTTGTTTAGGTTAACAATTGCGAACCTAAGCTCCAAAAATAGAATATTATTTGTTAGTTCAGAAGGTATGCCAAGTAACAAAAATTAACACACCTTTAAGAAAAGACTTCGGCTACCAAGATATTAAAGAAATGGAACAGAAATATCAAATTAGGGGAGACACACATATGGTGGCAGATTACAGCTAGAGACTCCAATGCAAAACTCCCACTCTGCGTAAGAGGAAATCATATAAAAGCTTTTCCATAAAGTAGATAGACCAGCCGATTTAATTTTCATTTTATTGGACTTAATGCAACAACTTAATGCATCATGTATTTTTACCCTGCCATTATGATTCATCTATTTCATTTGTTGAAATTTATTGCTTTACTTCATTCATTAACATTACTTTAAATTTTATTTTTTAATTTATATTTGACACAGATTTTATGTGACTGTTACATAGATTTATCTTGTGATTTGTGTATTGATTCCTCTTTAGGATTAAGTTGATATATTGCATTGATTTAATTTTATTATTGATTTATATTTCAGACAGAGTTTCAATAAGATTTGAGTGGTGCGTACATATTACTAATGAAATATAATTTTCACATTAACTCGAAAACTAGAGCAATCTGCCAAAAACTCAGTATTGACCAGTGTAACGAATAAAATTATATAATGAAGTTGAAATTCTTTTAATATCTTTTATTGTTATGGAAATTATGGTAAGAGCAGAAATTATCCTGTTGTAAAAGATTAGAGGCGATGAACGTTTAAGCGAAGTTTCACGTGATTATATAAAAATTGATTTGAAAAGAATGATCTAAGAAAATTCATGTATTTAAGTTGTCTATATATTAACATTTACTAATCAAGATGTTTCGAGCCAAAGAAATTCAGTAGGAGATGTATATTAACCATGAATTTCTCAAAGAAATCTATTTATCGAGTTTTGTCGTTCTCGAGTATATATTCAATTTTTTTGTAGCCGAAGTTCTCATTTAAAAATATGTTTCCTGGTTTTAAAATAGATGTATATTAATGTCTACTCTGGCGAATTTTATAAAAAATATATAATTAAAAGGTATAAATGATTTAGATAAAGCTTGTACCTACCTAAAGGGGTTTTTTCGCCTTTCAAATCATAGGTACCTTTCAAAACATGTAACTTATGATCTCAATTGTAAACTATTTCGGAAAAATAGCATAGTAAAGGAGTACAATGTGAAAATGAATTTATAATCTAGATTGCTTATAATGATATATAATAATGATTTATAATATAGATTGCTTATTATATAATGATTTATAATATAGATTGCTTATTATATAATGATTTATAATATATATTGCTTATTATATAATGATTTATAATATAGATTGCTTATTATATAATGATTTATAATATAGATTGCTTATAATAAATCGATATATATAAAAGAGGAAAGTATGTTTGTGTGTTCGTTTTTTGGTTCTTTATGCACGACCACTCAGTTGGACTTATGGCAAACAAATTTGGCACAGTGGTGGATTAGTACAAGAATGAGCTAACGTCGTAAAAATTAATTTAAAATTCGAATTAGATTTTAATTGATTTAATTAAATAACGTAAATCAAGCTATTTTCAGGCGATTTTCGCCAATAACTTCTGAAATACTTATGGTACGAAAATTATTTTTACATCACCTTAAAGAGCAAAAGATTACCTTTTTAATGACACCAATTTAATTGTTGTACAATTTTTTTACTAACTGTAATTAAGGTTTCAAAATTCATTTTGAACTCAAATAGTAATAATGCTTTTATTATAAAATCAAAATTAAACCAATTTATTACTTCATCAAATCCTTTATTCACGTGTTTTTACCACTTTTAAAGTTAAAAAAATAATGCTTTTTTTGTTCAAGGTAGACTTCTTACTTTCGCTGTTATTTCGTAGCGTGCACTTAACTTTTGTTTTTATTTCGCAGCTTTTAACATGCACTCAAACATCCAATAACGTTAGTTTAGTTACTATGCGAGGTTTCGTTTAAATTTCACAAACTTTTAACTTATCCTTATCAGTGTGAAGCGGCGTAGCGACCGTTGAATAAGTGTTTTATTAATATGTCTAAATAGTTTCATTCCCTAACAATCTTTTTTTTCCTCCTTCTGTTTTGTATTTTCGAATATAGATGGCGCCATTTTTATAGTGTTTTTTTTACGAAAAAGGATGATTACTTATTTTGCCAGAAAGTTCGCGTGGGTTTTTGATAACGTGAGAACATTTTTTCTCTCTATTCTAAGCGTGGGAGATTTTAATTTAAGATGGCGGTTTTTTCAGCCAGCCCGAAGTCTAATAATATTTTAAATCAATATTATTAGCGTTTTTATGTTTGTGTTTGGTTTTCCTTTTTCTTTTAAAATAATGCTTTTTAGATGGTACTGATCTCCTTTGTTTGTTGATGGGAAATTTCAGGCTAAGAGAAACTATATTTGGAGTAATGCAAGTTTCTTACAGAAAAAATTGCCAAATATTTTGAATCCATTTCCAATATTGTCCTTAGCCCTTGATAAAATGAACTAGAATGGATTCCTTGTTTGTTTAATTCGATTAAATCAGAGTTTTTATCTTAGCTTTTTGCTTTCTTTGAATAATTTTGATTTCCATAAGTGAAGTATAGATGTCGCAGATGCCAGGTTCAGGGGAGCCATGGAGACAAAACATTACTGCATTTATGCCAAGTTTTACAGCAAAATATGATCAGGGGCGTAAAAATATTCACAGGCACCAAGGGCCATCTGCGCTCAATGAAAGTGAAAAACTGTTTAATTGAGTTTAAAGTGTTATAAGTAATTAGACTTGAAAATATTCCTACTTCGCTAGCATATATAAGCTAGCAATAAGTCAATTTTGCCGATAAAATTTCAATCTCGAATTTAAATCTCCTGCATCCATATATTGTTTAAAATATATATTTTATATACGAATTTTATCACATTTTCATTCAAACTATACTGTTATAAGCTGTTAAAAAGGCTATATTTGAAAGTTTTAATTCAATAAGAAAGGAAACAAAGAACATTTACGTTTGTTGGAGAAAGTTAGTGACAATATTTGTATGAAAAGAAAATCACGAGGCTGATATATGAAAAAATATGGATCCCGAGCAACGCCGCATTTAAACCTAGTTACGTATAAACTTGCAATTAATCATTTAAATGGCAAAACCAATGGTTCTTAAAGAACAGATTTTTGAGATTTTCATCATGTGCCTGTGCAAAATAAAACTGAAGTGGAAACTATTTATTTAAGAGTGTGTTAACGTTATTGGCATACATGAAAAGTAACTCTACGTATCCATCATGAGTATTAGTAATTTATAAAATACGAAAAAATATTTTTTTATTCCCTCTCGAATTTCTCCATATATTATTTTAGTCAGTAATTTTAGAAAGTTCTTTATTCAACTTTCAGAACTTCCGGTAATAATTTTTTATTTTAGCCAAATTCCATTAATTTATTCACATAATGGATTAGTTTAAAATTAATAATGGGCGAAATTCTGCTTCTGACATGTATGTGCACCGTTCTATTTCCAGAAAGACTAAGCAAAGCTTAAAATATATGAATTAAATGCATTCGTTTGCCATTAATCTTTATGCTTCATACATGTGTCTGAAACAAAATTTGATGTAACATTTATCATTCCGTGCAAGGATATGAGGGGTTCTGGTGCAAATCTCATCAGATATCTTTTATTAAAATATTATTTTACACATTAAAAGTATCGAAATATTAAAATGAAAGAGGTAGCGTTTGAAAAAGGATGGTCAAATTATTTATTAAAATAAATTGATTGGATTTGCAGCCCGCATATTGTGTCTCAAAATACAACGCAAATTTTTATTTTATCCTCCAAAGAGTGTTTTTATAAATCATAATCAGTTTATTATCAGTTATTCAATGGGGAGGAAAGACGAAAAAAATCACATTTCTTTTTAACGTAGGACTACGTTCCTTCCATTGGGGTCTCGGGAAAGAATTTGATTCACACGTCAGAACGCCCCGAAAAATGTTGTATGGTAGATCCTCTGTATCTCGGTAACTACATATGTTAAAAATATAACTAATATCTTATTTTAGAGATAAAGGGTAACAACAGAAGTTACCAAAAAAATTTGAAAATCGGAATTGTAGTTCAGCGACTTCTGAGTCGCAAAGTCGAGCAAAAATACGCATGAATTGCTGACGCGATCCTCTATATCTCGATAATTACATGTGCTAAAAACATAACTATTATCTTATTTTTAACAACAGAAGTTACCAAAGAAATTTGAAAATCGGAATTGTGGTTCAGCGACTACTGAATCGCAAAGTTGGGCAAAAATACGCATGAGTTGGTGACGCGATCCTCTATATATCGGTAACTACATATGTTGAAAACATAAATAATGTCTTATTACAACATGAGTTACAAAAAAATTTTGGAAGTCGGAAAAGAGTCACGCGAGTAAAGTAGTCCTACGTCTTTAATATCAGCGGCTGTTTAAAAAAGACAGCTTCCCGTCATTTTTTGTTCCCAAGTTTATATATTGCGGAAAAGTTGCAAATTTGAAAAAAATAGATAAAGTAAACAAAATTTCAAAATTAGCAGATATTTTCTAGTTCCGCATAGGCCTTAATTTTTCTGAAATGCTAGAAAAATTAAATGCTTTTATTATTTTTTGTATGTTGAAATTTTAACATAAGAAATGACACATTGTAATGTTTATTTTTATATCTAAATTTTTTATTTACTGAACATAATCTATAAAATATCCCCAAACTTTTTTCTCGTCATGCATGATCGAAGTTGCCATAGTTAAATTACATCATATTATGAAATGATTGGTATATCGCGATGCAAAGATTTCCAGAAATCATCGATTATCTATGCACATTGGCTCCCATTTATATTTTCATGCAGGGGAAAGTTCTGGCCATCTCATTCTACAAATTTCCAATACTGCACATAGAGCTTTATGAACGTTTTTGTGAAATGAATGTCATTACGACTTTATAGATTTTTTAGTTGTTCAAGTATATAACTGTTGAATGAACGTTAGTATTATGATGAAATTATTTTAAATGTTTTTTCGGTGGATTGTTTAGTTTATTTTAGTTTTATTAACGGCTCGTTTTTAAGCAACACGAGGGCTAATTTGGGATGGATCTTGTAATTTTTGAACCGTTGTCAGATGACGAGGACGATACCTTAGCTAAACTTCTGCACCACACCAGCGGGTGAGTGTTAGGCCCTCTACGTGAGATTTAGCATGCAACAGGCCCACATACACAGCTGATCTTCGGTGGAATGGGGTTTCAAGCCTGAAGCCCTCCGGACCTGAAGCCGACATCTTACCGCTAGGCCATCGACATTTTTTTTTTTTTTTGGTTGAGAAACAGGAAAGTGCTTTCTGTCTTCATGAGTCATATCTTGATATTTTATATCGCACTGATAAAATATGTGTTGCATTTTAGCAACTTTTTAGAAGTATAACTATCTACAAAGTTATTACATGCTAAACAGATTTGTTCCTACGAAGGGAGTGGAATACTTATGATTTTGGAGCATATCATTTGTATCGTAGAAGAAAAATTTCTGTTGGTTCAAGTTTTAAAAGAAAATTTGCTGCTTTCATTTTGGAAGCATTAATGTGAATGTAAATGAATTTAATCGACTTTGAAAATAAAATGAGCCCCATTTGTTAATTAAAAAATCCCCTCGTTATTTATATTTTCTAGGAACATAAAGAGATGTATTAAAAGCAGGGAATTTAGATTCATTCTACACACAAGAGAAACGCATATGAATTTAGAGACCTTATTGAGTATCAAAAAATGATTTTTGTAAAAGTTTTTATGATTTTAAAACCATTTTTTTATGATTTTTAATTGGTTATTTTATGGTTTTTAATCGGTTTTTTATGATTTTAAAAAGGTTTTACGATTAGTTTTTCCTTTACAAGAAGTAGTTGGAAAATTACGGTATTTATATGTGTGAATACGTTTTTCAAAATCTGGAAAGTCAGACAGAAAAAGTTATTTCTTACAGTCATGTAAGAAATGCGCTGAAATATATAATAATATTGCTTGTAAGATTTTATGAAATGGTTTCATAAATAAATTGGTTTATATAATAAATATGAAATTTAAAATAAAATGGTTTTTAATATAAATTTTATAGAAAGACAACTTCAGTTAGCCGTGAACAAAATTCAGCAATGGTCCACTTTTAATGGGTTCACGTTTTCTACGGCCAAAACATCATGTATACACTTTTGTTGCAAGCGTCGTCTCCACCCAGAACCGGAGATTCTACTAGGAAGTCAACTCATCACTGTCGCGAATGAAGTTAAATTTTTAGGAATTACGTTTGACAAAAAACTGACTTTCCGACCCCATGTCATAAAGCTACGCAAAAAGCTTGACAAGGCTCTGAATATACTTAAAGTTCTTTCAAATACATCTTAGGGTGCTTCAAGAACATCTTTGCTTCGTGTATATAGAGCAGCCATTCGGTCCAAGATGGATTATGGATGTGTTATATACGGCTCTGCACGACAGAGTGTGTTAAAGATATTGGACCCCATTCATCATTCCGCCCTTAGACTTTGCAGTGGAGCATTTCGTACCTCACCAGTTGAAAGTCTGTATGTTGAGTGTTGCGAGCCTCCCCTAGACCACAGACGTAAAATGCTGACTCTTCTTTTTTATTATAAAATTTTATCACTTCCTGAGCATCCCTTTTTTAAATACAAACAAAGTCAATTTATTCTTCGCTTGCAGAAGGCCAGACCATGTGTCATCCCTTCATTTTTCACAAGAGCATCAGAATTTCTCAATAATTTAGACCTGGAAAATTTACAAGTTGTACCCCTTTTAAAATACCATCTCACCCCATGGAATTCACATGGATTAAAATTTTTAAACCCTTTTAAAACTTTTGACAAAGCTAATACGGCCCCTATAGTTTATCAGCAACTCTTTGCAGACCATCGTGATTTGTACCATGACTTCATTCCTGTTTTTACGGATGGCTCTAGAAGTTCTTCTTCCACTTCATTTGCTTGTGTTTTTATTAATTCTACTCTCTCATTCCAACTTCACTCATCATGCTCAATTTTTACAGCAGAAATCACTGACATTCTCCATGCGTTGTATCAAATTTCTAATAGTCCTCTGATAATTATATAATTTATTCAGATTCATTCAGTACCCTGGAATCCATGACATCACTCCACCGTTTCAGCCACCCATTGACATTTAATATTCTGGAATTGCATGATAGGCTTGCGTGTAGGGGGTTCTCTGTTCTCCTTTGCTGGGTTCCTTCTCACGTAGGTATTTCTGGTAATGAACATGCAGACAATTTAGCAAAATCCGCAACCGATAGTATAAACTGTCCTGTTTCTCTCAGCGATATCAAAAAATATGTCAAAATTAAACTTCACTCAAACTGGCAAAGTCAGTGGAACCTTAAAGAAGCAAATAAGCTCCACTCTATCAAACACTTAATTACCTGCTGGCCTAGTTTGCCTAACAGAAAACTCGACACTGTCCTCACTCGATTAAGAATTGGCCATACCAGATTCACGCATAGGCATCTGTTATTGGGGGAACCCGCACCTCTTTGTACAGCATGCTAATGCCAAATGACTGTTCTCCACATTCTTATTGAATGTCGGCAATTTAATAATCAACGCATCCGCTGTTTCCATTCATCCTGTATCACTCTTAGAGACATCCTTCACAAAGATCATCATCCACAACTTTTTACTTTTTTAAGAATGATTGGTTTTTACACCTTGATATAAAAGTTTTTACCATGTTTTTTGGTAATTTTTTCCTTCTTGCAAGCTTTTTATAGACTTCATATATTGACACCTCATACCGTATGACACTCCTTTTAACTGAACTCCTATACAAAGATTTTATCCAAGACCATATGTTTGGCGCAGCATAATCAAAAATGGTTTTTACGCCAGTAAACTCCATCAAACTCAAACTCAACTGAAATGGTTTCAAAATTTCGACCTGAAAAGTTATATATAGTATTATTGTTGTCCTTCATATTCACACATAAACTAACAAGGATTCAGTACGAAAACAAATTAAATATTTCGTTTGTGTTTAAGAAAGAAAATAAAAAAAAATTCTGAAAAATGTTTTTCAAGGTGAAAAACATTTTTCAGAATTTTTTTTTTATTTGATGATATGTTTTTCAAGGAGAAAAACATATCATTTTCTCTTTGAAATTTAAATACCTATGTGTAACGTTAGTAAATAGAAATACCGAAACTGACCCTTTGTTTTAGTGTACAATAATTGAATAACTGCAAAATATAAGTGTAAAATATGAATTAAAAAATCCAAATGCAGTTTTACTGCTTACCGTTTCCTTTTTTCATATATTTAGTTATTATCTTGATAACCTCTGTAAGTTTCCAATGTCTAATGATAATCAAGTTTTTACAATTTGAACGATCTTAGTTTACGATGTGACTTATCAATGCAATTGTGTATTTTGATAATGCAATCTTTTGTCGCATTCTGTTTTTGTCGAAACATTTCAAAAATTAGAACAAAAGCAAGATGAGTTGTTTTACTGTTAAATAAGCAACTAAATTTTGAAAGGAAAACTGATTTACTACAGTTTGTGCTATTCATTGGCAATTTACTGCTGGAGATATCTTCAAAATCGAGAATCAAAATATTCTATTTAATTGCAAACTAAAAAATGCCCCAAATAAGCTACCAAGAAAGAGCAGCTCTTTGAGTGTGTTCTGTAAAGGAAGGGCAAAATCGTCTTGGTGCTAAAACACCTCGAGAACACCTCTGAAATGTAACATTTTAAAACTTGAAGAATTAGTGAAAATTCAAAAAGACGAAGGGAATTATTTAAAGAAATCTCCCTTAAACTTCTTTTCCGTTTTTGATCCGAAAATTTAGTACTGAGACACATGATCAAGGCTTCTAGTCAGTGTGGAAGCTTCGAAAAATAGGCAACTGAAAGATAAAAATTTCGAACATTTGTGACAATTCTTTGCGTTAGAAAGTGCTTAAAATAAGTCCATGTTGAGTGCTATTATATTTTAATTTCACTTAACATAAATAATTCTTCTTGTAATTTGTATAGTTTATATACGTAATTATTATAAAAGGATAGATATAATATTTTTCGGAAGAATAATGACACAATAAAAGAAGTTCAAAAGGCATTTATGTATTTCTTTTAAAAACAGAATAGCCATTTCTTAACATTAAAAGAATGCACAAAATTATGTTTTACTAAGCATTCCAGTATTTTTTTAAGTTTATAAATTTTCAAATTATTTGCGATTTCATATACATGAGTTTTTTTTTTGTGATTTTCCGTCTGATCCCTTCTATCATATCTTCTTTTGGCTAGTTAATTCGGAAAACCATCCATTTTATTAAAAATACTAATGTCCTCCTCTCTTCGGCAAAAGAAATTATATCTGAAGTTATTTCCATGGAACTGGACTAGAGTTAACTCTGCATGTTTTGTAACATTTATTTTCTCTTTGTTCCAGATGCCTATGCTATTATATCTTTATACCTTTGCTTTTTATTATCACTGCCTTTATTTATTTATTTTGTTTATTTAGTTATGTTTTTAGACTTTTCTTTTACGGACTTATATTTATTATTTATACTTATCTTTTTATTTTGTTCGTGTATATATTTGTGTTTATTTTATTTCTCTTTAATTTAAAATTCTTTGATTTACATTAATTCTTTTGACTTTCTTTACCTTTATTTATTCTTGAAAATATCTTTGATTAGATAGTTATACGTAATATTATTTTTCTTTGGTTCTTAAATTATTTTTAGTAAGAGAAATGTATTTTATATCATATTTTCTCATGTTAACCATTTTGTTAAATATTTTATGTTTCTTTAAGAGAATCTAAATTTAAAATATTGTTTTATTGTCTCTTTAATTATTACATGGTTGCTATACTTTTATTAGAGTAGACTGATTGTCCTATTTGTAACCCTGAGGGGCACTTGTGTGCCCTTATATTGTGTCGGCTGTTTCTCAGCGGTCTCTCTTGTCATGCGCATGGGGTCGGCTGGGGCGTAGTCTGCATGCTAGATATGTGTACATGTGTATGATCCCTTCGGGAGGGCGGGCACTTTAAATATGGAAATGGGATGTGGTTTACCCGATTAAATAGTAAAAAAAATTTATTTGATCATATTTCGAATTTTATTTTTGTATTCATAATTTAAAATATCGTACAATGCAATTATATTACAAAATTCACATGACTGTGATACAGAAAACTGCACCTCTCTTTCAGTGTAACTTTTCTAAGTATTCGATTTTTCTAAAAGAAGATAGTAATAACTAAATATACATATAAATAAATTTGAGATTGAGTATTTTAATTCCAGATACAGTACCAATTTTCTAGTTTATTTTGGAATTTTATTTTTGTATTCAGAATTTAAAATACCGTAAAATGC
>BGPR01005274.1:27211-37507 GCA_013235015.1 Araneus ventricosus
TTTGGAATTTTATTTTTGTATTCAGAATTTAAAATACCGTAAAATGCAATTATATTACAAAATTCACATGACTGTGATACAGAAAACTGCACCTCTCTTTCGGTGTAACTTTTCTAAGTATTCGATTTTTCTAAAAGAAGATAGTAATAACTAAATATACATATAAATAAATTTGAGATTAAGTATTTTAATTCCGGATACAGTACAAACTTTCTAGTTTTATTTAAAAGATTTTTAACCATTTGAATAATGGATCTTAATTCAAAAGCACAATCTTGCAAATATCCATCTCATAAATTATTAATTTGGTAGTGCATTACTGAATCGCAAAAGTTTCTTTCATCAACAAAAGTTTCACACAAGTATGGTCCGGAACAGCCCCCAACATTCATTATGTCGCAATCTACTACAATAAAATGAGCAGCTAATAGCATTGAATCTGAGATCCAATTCGTGATCTCAGGTGGGTGGAAAACAAAGAGCAACAAGTCCCTTTCAAGAATTTCGCCTAATTGTGAAGCACAAGGAGTTGCTCCTCGGAGAAAAGTATTCTTTAGCCCAGAGAGCAACATTCATAATAATTGGAATTTGGAAGTAATTGCAACTTTTGAATGCTGCCGTCAAGAAAACAAAGGGCATCAGCTGTATGCCTACAGCATGGGAATTTCAAATTATTCGGTGAAAGGAAGAAATGGGAATGTTTCGGACGTTCCTTAAGATTTAACTTATGGATGAGGATACTGATACTTTACAAAAATTTTTATCGCCTCCTGCTGTGCTGAGCTTGTGCTTGTGTTTTGCTCATTTGATGTATACTGGAAGCTCCTCCGTTTGAGTTTTTTTAATATTTTTAATGTTGGTTCCAGATCTGGTTATAAAAACCAAACAAAATTCAATTAATTTATGGTTCTCTCCAAGTGTAATATCGATTCAGTGAGGTATTGTTTTTTTCTGTAAGTGTGTGTGTGTTTTGGGTTACTTTATTTATTTTGTTATTGTCCCTTTTTTTGCAATGTTTGTAACGATCTGTGCTGTGTTTGTAATGCTTTTGTGTGTGTCATGTCATATTGATAATCTTGTATTGTTTTTATATTTCCTCGCCGGTCTGCTAAAGGCCTTACATCCTTTTGGGTAGGTAGGACCGGTGAGGGTTTTAAATAATAAAAAAATGGATGGGGATACGCAAAATGATTTTGAAACTTAAAATACTGATTTTTTTAAAAATTGATAAAAGAAAATTTTCTGACTTTCGTTTGTTGAATAAAACATGGGAAAAATATTTTTAAAAATCCTATTTTATTTTAAGTATAGTTTATGGCTAAAAAACAGCTTGCTACCAATTTACGACACTGGGATTTATTTTAAAAAAAATGCCCTTGATGAAATTCTACAATGTCAAAAATAGATGGATTTTAATGAATAAAAATATGGATAAGGAATTTCCTTCAACATTGTAGAATAAAATATGGTATTCTCAAGCGTACGAACTAAACTAAAAAGATGCAGCCTCAAGTGAAAAACATCAATATATTTTTATTTTTTATCAGCACTCAGGCTGCCATTTATATGTTGTAAATTGATTTAATAAAAAAATCAGTATGTATTCTATTGGCAAAAACAAGCGTTGGAGCTTCAGTCTTATTCATAAAATTTATAAAATAATATTGAGTATGTTGCTTAAAGGTAACACTGGGCCTTTAAGGGTTAAATACGTAGCTAGTATTGATGAGTTTAATTTAGTTCAGTTACATTAACATCCTCTTTTGAAGGTATCGAAACTTTGGCACCAGTGGGCGAGCAGCTGACCTTCGTCATGTTTGAGGTCCACCAATCTCATAACCGCAGCGGATCTTTCGTCATAACGCTACTCGTTAACCAATCCTCCAATCCTGAGCCCAAAATTCTGACGAGACTCCACCACGACCTCCAGTGTTTACCAGAAACGGATTAACTCTTTAATACCGAGATGGCCTTTTCTTCTAGCCCCTTTAAAACCTGCCCTATTTGGGAGGATACGACATGAATTGGACTCTCCCAACCTGGGTGGTCATTCACCCCACCTCCTTAAGACGCACGAAAATGGGCTGTGGTCGGCAAGAATAATTGGACCCCCCTACTGCGCTTATCTACGAAGTCACCTCAGAATCTCATCTTCCCTCAAAAGAAGACAACCGCCTCAGACCGGCCTTCATCGTTGTTAAGGGGAAATTTTTAGATCGCCGGGAGCATATTCCCATTCCTTACTTGATTTTGAGTATGGAGGAAAATTGAGCGATTTTTCATTGGCCCACTGCTACGAGACGTCATACGCGCACTCACGTAGCTTATAGAATTTGGAGGCAAATTATCAGTTGTAATATCCATGCGAATATGCTCTGGCAAATCCATCTTTATCGCGAGTTGAAAAGAAGAAAGAAAAGGCACTCGATAAAACACAAACGAAATTTAGTAGTTCAACAATGGCGAAGTCCGAAAAGAACGAATAGCAGCCTCGTTTTGTGACGTTACCCCTTCGCGAATTGAAGAGGCGGATCTAACCAATGAAAAATCGCTCTATTTTCCTCCATACTCAAAATAAAGTAAGGAATGGGAATATGCCGCCCGGGCCCGCCTCGCTCGGTGTGAGAGGGTTAGTGCAAAAAATGAGGTGGATCAAAGAATTACGCGAAAAGCAATTTAGAGGAAAATCTCATCTTTTATTGTTTTGAAAAAAATAATATTTATATAAATAAATAAAAAGAGAAATTTGTTTGGAAACTCATTTTTGCCGAAATTGAGCTTCTACACTTACACGCGAATAATTAGGCATCAAACTATTTTGAGCTGTATGGAGGATTAGAAGTGTTTTTTTAAAAATTAAAACTCAAATCATGTACGGTCTTTTAAATGTCTTAGTCATATTACCATACACGCTGTAATATCTTATTATCATACTCTATACTTACTCTAAATAGAGGAAACTAAATTATTCTAAATCAGGAAAAGGAAACCTTTTGAATATTACCGAGTTAAACTCAACGGTTCTGACATCTATGTAGATAAAAAAAATATAAAACTTTATGGAACATATCCTTAAGACAAATCACATATTAAATGCGTTGAGTTGAGAGAATAAACGGATGAGAGCAGCTGGATCGATAAGACGACTGAAGAATGGAAGGGTCTTTCCATTTCCCTGGAGCATCCACCAGAAGTTTTTAAGCCATTCCAAATCGCCAAAGTTCAGCGATTTTCCGCTAAATCGAGGCAATCTGGGGAGATCAGGAATTTGATGATGCAATGAATGAAGCAAAATCTTGTAACGGGGCTAAAAATCTCCCGGCGGAATCCTAATTTTAGAGGATACGAAAAGGATTCTACATCCAAGGCAAAGTGTGTTAGGGATTAAGAAGGTCGATTCAAATTTGGAAGCTGATTTGTGCTCGACAACAATAGCAACGAAAGGTTTGTTTTTCCTCTACTCGAGAGAAAAGTATAGCAAGTTTTATCCATTGAACGAATGATGGATTCTTAGTAATGAAAATGCTGAAAAAGCAAAGAAGAAGCGTCAGAGGTTTATTTCTAATTATTTAATTCAATATCAAATTATTAATTTTTATTTTTATATCAATCGATAGCAACTTTTATTTCATTATTTTAGAGCTATTAAATTTGAAATTAGAACGACAATTACTCTTTTAAATTTAAAATTACTGAAATTTAGGTTCTCTAAGAATGAAATAATGCTGTTTAACATCTCGCATTGCTATGGCGCGAGTTTTATTGTTGGTGACGTCAGAGCGTTACCGGAGGATCCCGGCTATTATATTAGTAATTATTTATGCTTGAGAAATTATTCAATGCTACTACATGTTAGTGAAGACTTTTATTATTATTTTCAGGTTTCATTTTATTAAAACTGTACATTTATAATATATTTGGAAAAATTATTCTTCCAACAAAATATTTTTTGCTTATCTGGAATATTTCTTTTTCAAGAATATTTTAACCCTTTCTTGGTTGGCGTCGTACGTTCGGCATTTTTGTCCCCGTACGATCTGCGTGGTATGTCATACGACGAAGGAAAAAATTGCGTCGTTGAAAGTGAATTCGTCGCTACTTACGCGTCTCGTTATATACCGCGATTGTTTTTGTATTTTTAAATAAGCAATAAAATAATCGGCAATAAATGATTTAAATGTGGTTTTTACGCTCTGATGGTCAAGAAAGATTGTAAAGCTGTTTTCATTTAAATAAACATTTCAGCCATTTAAAAAAACAATTTTTACATATCATTAATAATTCTTTTCATGAAGATACTTATCGCAAATACCTCAAAGTAATAGATTTGAAAAATATACTATCAAGAAATTATTTTGTTTTAATTAAAAGCTTCTGTGCATTGCAGGAAAAACTTGAGATCAGTGAACGTTATATCACATACATGACCATCAATAGGTGAAGCAAAAACTGCTTACTAACAAAAATATTTTGCATTTTAGAATTCAGGATGGAACGTATATTAATTTTCAGAAATAAAAAACTACTTTTTTTCCGTCGGAAATTCGAAAAAAAAAAATATGAACACGAAGAGATTCAAATGATAAGATTCCTGAAAGTATTTGAAACAGTAGAAAAAAATAATTTTGGAAACATAGTAGGCAAGCTAATAATGTCTAAAATATTACTGTTTTATTATAATAGTCATCTTATTCTCTAGGCAATAGTTCCAATACTGTACGATATGTCCTATATTTATTTAAAATTTTTCATACTTGAGTTTCTGGTTTTGCAAAAGATTTATGGATTTTTCATAGACCACTTTCTAAATGAGCGAGGGCATACGCTAGCACATATTTAACAGGTATGCGTAGAGTATATTCAGTGAAAATTCTCAAGCAAAAACATACCCTATATTACCAATTTCTTTAAAACGTTTAACAACAATATCAGTTTTGTTCGTAGATGGATTTTTTTCATTAGAAAATTTTAACGCATATTGCTTTGCACTCTCTCGTATATTACGATTGCACTTTACATAAGATAACCTCCTTCGCGAACCTACATTTGAAATAAATTTGCGGACCACAAAAACATACGAATACCTAAATCTCGAAAAAGCAGATATGAAAAATATTTTCGAAGCACTCTTAATACTTCATCATGTCACTTAATCGAAAGAAATATAAAATTTAATAACGCATTTATGTGTGATTTTAATTTGATATGACACTTTAAAAGCTTTCTCGTGGAGGCTCGGTGGTTGAAATTGCCAAAAATATTGAAATTCAAAGTTCCACAACTATATAAGTTTTAGTCTCAAAACAATGGATTTTTTTTGTTTAAAATGTTAGTATACGAAGCTAGTTTCAGTAGATATAAGTAATATAACAGGGGATTGTATAAAAGTTTGATTTCGTAACGATTTTAACAGTACGTTTATTGTCTCAAACAGCAGGAAAAACAGTTCTTTACTTCATTTAACACGTTCACGCCAGCTCTTAAAATAGCATTTCTTTCCACCATGCGGTAGCCCTAAGAGCGCTTTGCTTCATCGGGCGGCACTGAAGAACTAATGCGCCATGTGAAACTTAAGTGGTACCGTCCGATGGGATATCCAACTGTAAGCTACCGGTGGGTCACGCCGCCAGATGGGATACCCAGGTGTGAAGCATCGGTGGTACACGCCTCAAGATGGTACATTCAAGTGCCAGTCACCGGTGGCAATTGCCGGCGTGAACGTATTAAATCATTTTTCTAAATGAAAGTAGAGACCTATGTCTGAAGTTTTCGGAATTAGAGAGAGAGAGAGAGAGAGAGAGAGAGAGCTAATGGACCAAAATTAAAACGGATATCCTAAATTAACTTTACCATTCGCAGGTTTGCAGAAAAGCAGTCTCATATTTAAACACTCACTGCTAACATTTTTCCAGTGATAAGAAGAGAAAATTCTCTATGCCTATATCGATTTAACCTTCAAAAAGAAGTGTTTATTGATCCCCAAAATTAATTTTACGATGCCATTTTGAGCTTTCTTATAATTTGAGCAACTTAATAGCATAAGTTGTTGTAAGGTGTTTGTATTATATTGTAGAATATTGTGAAAGTTCTACAATATGATACAAACACCTACCCTGTCTGAAAGTAGATTTGGTAGACAACAAAAGATTAACTCAGTTCTGGCTCGTTCGACTTCTAAAGGACTTATCTGTAGAATACAGTAATGGAAGATATTGTGGTCACTTTTTAATAATTTTTGGTTTACCTTTTTATTCTTTCCACTTACGCAGTATTGCTTAAAAAGAGATGAATAAAAATAATGCACATATTTTTAAAGAGTCTTTATTTTTAACAAGAATAAAAGAGACCTTATTGAACCAATAAATTCTGGGAAAATATCTCGAACATTAAACAGCCTTTCATTTTGTAAAAATCCATAATATTTATCATCCTTTCTTCCTGCATGAGCAAACAGGTGTTCATAAAACATCATAAATCAATTCCCTGATTTAATTCGAAAATGTTCCTATGATGCCGCAGATGTTGAATTCTTTTCACAGAATTCACATCTGCGATTCTGTGGAGAGATTCTATCTCCGATACAAGGCATCATCAAATTCGTGATCACTTCTGATCTTCTCGATTTAGCACGCTTAATCGCTGAACTTTCGCGATTTAGAGTGGCTTGAATTCTTTTCGTGTGTTCCCTGAACAGACAGAAGAAATATTTTAGCTCTTAAAATTATCTGAACTCTGTAGTTATATTTTCCCATAAGCTGCACTCAACTGAGAACGCTTTGAATACGATTTCTTCCCAGTATACCTTTTTCACAGATCTTTTCTATGTTAAAAGAACAGCCCACTATTAATGAAGTTCCTATATTTCTGTTTGAAATGCTCAGAATCCTGCTCTTTCTTTTCCAAGATCATTACTTTTGTTGACCCAATTAACAAGGGAAAGTGTTAAAACTAATAATTCAGTGTGTTAATTGTTTTTTGACAGCAGTTATAAGTTGTTGTATACAACTTACAACTGCTGTCAAAAAACAATTAACACGCTTAATTACTAGTTTTAACAATTTTCTATGTTAAAAGAACAGCCTACGATTAACGAAGTTGCTATATTTCTGTTTGAAAACTTCAAAATCCTGCTCTTTCTTTTCCAAGATAATTTGTTTTGCTATGAGTAAAATCATGCATAAATATAAATGAATTTATGCTTCAACTAAGATTGGATATTGGCAAAAAATTATGGTTCAAGTTCTCAAGTTTGTTGTTGTTCATTATTAACATTTTCCTTGGTGTGGTTTGCAGTTCACCTACAATGCACTGGACTTTTATTCGCAAAATTTTTTATATTTTTTTATTGATAACACACAGCGACCCAGCCTACTCAAAAACGGGTAGTATAGGCCGATGAGAAACATTTACAAGCATTTCCCTCAACATGGGCAGTAATTGAAACACAATTCAATAAAGAGAAATACATCTATTCGACCCACATCAGCGGGATAAAAGGTTATAATAACTGCTCAACCCAACTAGTGTGGGAAGTACTTACTTATAAAGTAATCAATAAAAATAGAAACGAGGAGTGTTGTGACTGCATATAAAATGTAATAAAACACAATTAGTCAACGTGAGTAATTGAATAACTGCTCAATCCAACTAGTGCGGGAAGTGCTTTCTTATAAGGTGATCAATAAAAATACAAGCGAGGAGTGTTGTGACTGTATAAAATGTAATAAAACACAATTAGTCAACCTGAGTACAGAAATTATCGAAAATAAATATCTGACGTAAAATATAAAAACCATCCAAAGTACCACACCAAATTAAAGTGTATCTTAGATCTTAAACAAAACTGACACCATCGAGATTTGAAATAAAATATTAAGAGAAATAAATCTCTAATAAAAAGTAAGGAGTAAAAAGTTTTCCTCTACAGCTCGAGTGATGGATCAATTTTGCGAGATGCGCCAAGTGTAAAATGCCAGACTTCGTCTAAATCTATTTACCTCAACAAGTTCCTAGAGATGGAACATAGTAATTTGTATCTTAAAATAATGCATGCTGAAAGAAGTTACATTAAATGTATTATAAATTTAAAATAGTAATAATTTAAGAATTTTAGTTACAAGAACTTCACATAGAAGCAAGATATGTACGCTAGAGGTGTACCTGGGTTTATTGGCATAAAATTAATCTGCAATCGTCTAAAATGAAGAGAAACTAAAACCAATTTACCTGCCAGAAAACTAAGCTTGAAACATTAGCGAATATGATCGAGTAAAGATGTTTTAGATCAACCTCCATGTCATGTCCCATTCATGGAGCATGGAATAACATAAATTAAAGTATGAAGATTCCAATATAATGGCTAAAGAATTAAAAAAATAACATATCGAATATTAAGAATCCGATACCCTAAGAGAAACCATATTATCAATTGGTATATGAAAACAGAACTATGTTTTTCAAATATGTACTTTTTGCTGAAACGAAGCTCTCGCATTGAAATAGGATGCTACATCAAAATTGAAATCTCTGAAAAGTATTTATTTCGACATAAATCAGTGGAAATAAATATTCCTTGAATCTGCTTTTATTTTCGAACATTTCTGTATTACTCAAGAATCTTTCATCCCGCCAACGTATAATCCTCTTCTCTTGCATGGAAAACACTTCTGTTACAGTACAAATGAACTCCCTGAAATGAATCGATACTCTAAACCCCAAACAGGCATTTCTCTTTCGATATCGTGGATGCTGAACCAATTTTATAGAATATGACATTAAGATTTTATCGAAAGATTTTTACCCCTTATACTTGACTTTGCTTCATTCATCTTATCATCCAATTCCTGATCTTCTCAAATTGTATCGATTTCGCTGAAGATCGCTGAACTTTGGCGATTCGGATGGGCTTAAAAGCCTATGATGGGAGATACAAAAAAATAACGAGAGGCTGTCCTTTTCAAACAGCCGCTGATGTTAAAGGCGTAGAACTACTTTACTCGCATGACTCTTTTGTTTCTCGAAGTTCCTCGGTTTCTCTTTGTTACTCGCGATATTCTTGTTCCTCGAAGTTACTCGAGATTCTCTTTTGTTTCTCCAAGTTACTCTCAAATCTCTTTTGTTCCTCGAAGTTACTCTCAATTCTCTTTTGTTTCTCTGATATACTAATGTATGGAAAATTGGTGAAATAAAATAAAAATAAGGTTACAATTAAAATTCTTTTATTTCTTAATAAAATATATTACAATGTCAATTCTTTTGCTTTGAATTCTTCAATCGTTCGTGGACATGTTACAATTCTGTGTAGGATCGGTCGATGATATGAAAAGTAGCATACATAATTTGATAATTCGGGACTAATTAATCTTGTTAAAGTTGACCCAATATATGAATTGCCAAGAGTACTAGGATAATTTGTTGGCACCATGTTCAAATCAAAATGCTTCTTCATGAAACCGAACGCTTTCTCATTCCTTTTGACATCTGCATTAAAGTCACCCATAACAAGAATTGGAACATCTTTATCTATATGAAACTCTTCATCGATCAGCAAACTTGTCTCTGAATATTTTATAAGTGCGCTGAATAAGAACATTTTCAAATGGGATACATCTACTCCCGGATGAATGTAAACATCAGATAGTATACAACGCGACTAACTAATAATTGTAAATTAATTTTTTTAAAAATATGTGGTTACCGAGATATAGAGGATCGCGTCACTAATTCATACGTATTTTTGCCCAACTTTGCGACTCAGTAGTCGCTGAACTATAATTCAAATTTTCAATTTTTTTATTTTAACTTTTGCTGTTACCATTTATGTCTAAAATAAGACAATAGTTATGTTTTTAACATATGTAGTTACCGAGATATAGAGGGTCTCTCATACGTTTTTCGTGGCGTTTTGACGTGTGAATCAATTTCCTTCCGGAGACCCCCAATGGGAGGTACGTAGTCCTACGCTAAAAAATCTTTTATTTTCTTCAGTCATCCGATTATTTTAACATTAAAGGTCCGTTGGATGTGCTCAACTCAGCGCGTTTAAAATGTGATTTCTACGAACCGTAATCTTTTCCCTCTATGGAAAAAAGACGCAACAAAATGAATGCTAAGTTTGTTCACTGTAAAATATAAAATAGCGTTTGTTTGGCGAAGATCAATGTAAGTGTAAAATGTCAATGAATTTAATAAAATCAGTTTTTTTTGAAAAAATGTCTTTGGTTAGTGTACTAGGTTACAACTGTCAATAAATTCAATAAAATCAGTTTTTTTAAATATCTTTTATTAGTGTACTAA
>BGPR01005274.1:37517-70336 GCA_013235015.1 Araneus ventricosus
TCAGTCAATTCAATAAAATCAGTTTTTTTAAATATCTTTTATTAGTGCACTAAGTTACTTCTGTCAGTAAATTCAATAAAATCAGTTTTTTTGAAAAGAATCCCTTTTATTAGTGTACTAGGAAGATGAGATTTTCGTTATTTTGAATATTTGCCACTTCTCAGTTCTTAATTTCTGATTCAATAATAAAATTTTGAGAGAATCGCGAAATCAAATGTGTATCAATTTCAGCGTCAGGTGGCGTCTCTGACGTGGAATTGAAATTTAATTTTATTATTGATTAACTATGAACGAAAACCATACAAAAATATGAAAAAAATACTGGGTTTCATTTCGATAAATGCAGGCATTTCAGAAATTTCAGGGATCTTAACATTTTGCATGCATGTTCGCCTGCTGATCACCCCTTCTTTGCTATTAGGTAACCCGACCACCCCTTCTCTACTATAGACTAGACAGAGTAAAGACCGGGCCATCTAATTAGATAGAAAGTATGAGTCACAGGAACGAGGCATGGCAGCCAACGTGTTAATTCGGCTGTTTTGCAAAATATGAATAAAGAAAAATAGTTTATCTTATCGAAGCTCTGAAATTTAAATTTGGATGTAAGAATCGGTTTTTCCAGTTGTTTTACATGTTCATATTGTTACAAAAATCGTTCTGTGGGTGTATGGTGTAAAATGTCTAACAAGCAGGATAATGGAGAATGAAGGTTTATTCACAAATATGCAGGAAAACACGTAGCACAGGTAACAGGAAACAATAGATCTTGCACAGATTAGCAACGTGAACAGACAACAATTCACACGTAATAACAGTTCAGCACTTTGATATTTAGCAGCAAATAACTAATAACGACAATAACAGCACTTTCAATAGCGCTCAGCTCACCAGCTTCCTAGCTCTCATTGCAGACGAAACTCTAAAGTTGATCCAGTGGATCGACACTACTCTCTCTGATCCAAACGCAGTCCTTATATACTCTCTCCGACAAGCCGTGACGTCACATTTAGTTTTCTCGTATATTCAAGCGTATTTCCTTTCCTAATAGACATATCGAGAAAAGTGTCGTATTTTCTGGAATCAGCTACTTGTCGCCAAGGTCGCCAAAATGGTTGCCAACTTCGCCGCCAAGGTCAGGGATCCCGGAATGGCCGTTGCCCGTCACTCCATGCTTACCCTGTAAAACTCCCTCCCCAACTATAAGACTAGCGAGGCAGGAAAGCGACATTACATCTTTGTAACAATATTTGGTACTTACGTATTAACGCCAATTTGGCGGTTTTTGTACTTACGTATTAACGCCAATTTGGCGGTTTTTGTACTTACGTATTAACGAAAATTTGGCGGTTTTTAAGTGCCGCCAATTTGGCTGTTTTTGTACATACGTATTATCGCCAATTTGGCGGTTTTTAAGTGCCGCCAACGCCACCGCAGCTACAGATTTCGCGGTTTTTAAGTGCCGCCAATTTGGCGGTTTTCGTACTTACGTATTAACGCCAATTTGGCGGTTTTTGTAAACAAGATTGCTCTTTATTGGCGCATTACCGCCAATCTGTAGCCTCGGTGGCGTTAATACGTAAGTACCCAATATTTATTCATATTAACCTCTTGCACGGCCTACGGTGGCCCCGTGGCAGAATATCTGCACTGGAACAGTAAGCGTTTCAGGTCCGAGCCCCGACTCCACGGAAGATGTTCTTGCTACACGCTAAATCGGTCGAGAGTCAAATGTTCTCCCCTGCTGTGTGGAGTGGAGGTTTGGAAAGGGAGTGTGTATTTAAGTATTCTCCTTTTCATTTTACTATAGTTCAAAATTATGTGGTACGCTCAACATAAACACTGACTATCTTTAAAATACTGGTACATTAATATAACTAAAATCTTAATCCCTTGCAATAATAATTAGATGCCTATCATGAATATCAATCAGTCTCTTTTTTCCTGGTCGTTTCATAACCAGAGTTTTGAATAATTTCTGTTGGAGAATGAATTGGCTGTTTGGAAATCTAAAATATATTCTTTTACATTTCGAAATGTTTGTAGATGACATTTTATGATACATGCAGCACGCGGTTTCACAACTAATAGGAGATCGTCTTGTTATAGTTAAAAAAATATTTATGATACTTCGATGTTAGAATAGAGGAGAAGTAATAGTGAAATAAATGAGGTTATAAGAACTAATTGTGATACTTCTTTTTCGTTGATGTTATAAGCTAAAACTGGAATTTCTTTTTACAAAATAAAGCATAGAATAAGTTAAATATATTTTAAAAATATATAAACCTAAAAAACTAAAAAAATAAGAAGAAAAATAGAGTAATATCTGTAAAGAAATGTGGTCATTTATTTCACGATCCTGAGTTCCCTATCATTACATAACACAAAAGTCTGTCATTCAACGAATGGATAAAGCGTATTAATCCATCGTCTTACATGAGAAAACAGACATTATAGTTGGGCGACACAAATCAGCTTCGTGATTTGAACTGATCTACTTAAACGCTAACACACTTATCATCCGGCATCGTTGAGGTTCAATCCTATTTTCAACTAATTCCACTAAGATTCAGTTGACATTTTTTTTATCCAATTGCAAGGCTTCATTTCATTCACTGCCCCGTAAAATTCCTGACCTCTTCACATTGAGTCAATCTGGCAGAAAATCGCTGAACTTTGACTATTTGTAATGGCATGATACTCGTCTCTCATGCCTTCGGTGCATGAGAGACGAGTAATTATTAATGAAATCAAGGATAACATAAGGGTATATTTAGGGGACATCCAGTTAATTTGGATACGGGCTCATCGGGGATTCGAAGGAAACGAAAGTGCGGATCAGTTGGCAAAGATGGCCTCTACAAAGGATCATGTGGATTTTTCTTTTTGTCCTTCCAGAATTCAAATTAAAAATGCCGCTCGAAGGGAAATTCTGGAGGCATGGCAACAACGTTGGTTAGGTAGTTCTAACGCTAGATGGACCTACTCATTGCTAAGTAAACTAGTCTATAAGCGAATATATGGTGATTTCTTTTTTAAATCAAGTTTTTACGGGCCATGGTGTTTTTTCTTCTCAACAGGCTCGCTTGTTTGGCAAGGATCCCCAATGTCCGTGTAGAAGACACGACGTTTCTATTTTTCATGTGCTCTTTGAGTGTCAGAAGTTGGCTCATATGAGACAGTCTTGGCCCAGAAATTGGCGAAGAAAAGAACTCAAAGACTTATTGAAAATTGAATTGTTTAGGCGGGCCTTTTCCGACATTGTTAAAGAATTGTTTAACGTTGCTTTTCCACTTTGAATCTTCTTTGTGTCGTTTCTTTTCATCCTTTTGTAAATGGGAAAGTGAATTGTTGAAAGTAGAATTGTTTGTGTGGGGTTGCGTCGTGCGACCGGTCGTTTAGACCGCACAGCTTCGGCCAGGTGGGGAATAATAACTACACTACTATTTGTAATGGCTATTTGAATGCAGGAACCTCAGTGCCTGTCTATGCTGTCGTGGCGACCGGTCTTTCATGTGTTACCCGGATACTTTTGCATGACGGGGTGATGTTCTTTGTGACTACTGTCTAGCAACGGATTCGGAAACCTTCCGCGCATTTGCGCATGCGCCGAGCGGAGTTATTTTCATCTAAATAGGGGAAAAGTGAAGAATGGAAGGGTGACGTTTACATTTTATTGAGAGTGATCTAACAATGAACTCCGGAAATGCGCTCATATGGCTCATTGCCTGACACCCTCTTCCGGTGTAAAATCGTCTAAAAGTGGTAGTCTCGGAATCCATGGTCATACTATATTTGTAATGGCTTAAAGGTCTCAGGTAGCTAGTTACTCTAGGGCAGAGGTTCCCGACCGGTGGTACCCCTGGCGGTACGTGAACTCAAAGTCGGTAATGGCGGACACAAGAAAACACAAGAAATTAAAAATACTACAGAATTTTGTTTCATCAAGTTCGTGTAAAAAGTAAAAGTGAAGGTTTTTCAATCCCTAAACCTACCCTCAAATTAAGGAAAAAAGAAAGCAAAAGGAAGTGTAATTTTTAGTTATCTTTATAAAGTTAAAGCGAAATTATTATAACACTGATTTCATCTGTTTTGACGTTGAACTAACACTATTGTAAAAATGGACTAAAACGTAAAATCAAATTAAGTCCAACAAATGTTATCAATTACAGTCATTTGACTCTGAAGCTCGCCTAGGCCCTTAACATTATTTGACAAAAAACTTATTTTTATAGATGGATGATTGAACGGGGGATATGAAAGTACCCAGATGGCAAAGAAGGTTGCGGAAAGGTTGTCATTTCACTTTCCATAGGCTGTCCGCGAAAGCATTAACGCGCAAACCGTTTCGGAAACCATTCCCGCAAAATTGACGTAAAAAGCTTTTAATTAACCACCTCTCCTCTCGTGTGTAGCCCCGTCCGGTATAGTGGTTATTGCGTTTGCCTTCCAACTATATGAATGCGGGTTCGATCCCCGGCTTGGAGAAATGTGAAGTTTTGTCACAATCTACAATCTAATCGTACAAGTAAATTCAATTAAAAATTAGATTAATCAAATTAATAATTAAGATTTCTAATTAATTGACTTTCCAAATAATTCTAAGATGACGTCAGAAGAAGGAGGAGAAAATGGGGTTGGACCTCTCTGTAGAAGTATGGCTTTGAAGAGCGAGTGAAAAAAGGGGGTCGGACCCTTCCTTAAGAGTACGGCTTCGGAAGGGGAGTTCTATTTTGTCCGCCGAAGGAGGGCTCTTAACAACCTTTTGAAAGGATTGAAACAAGTTTGAGGAAAGCCTGAAACAAGTTTGTAATAAAAGCTTGGGGAAATCTTACAGAAAACCTTGTTTCTTGTTGACTAGCGAACCTTTTCGCTTACCTTGCCGAAAGGTTCAACCCTTGTCATGGAAGCCTTTGTGACAACCCTTTACCCTTGTGGACGACAAGGTTTCCAAAACCTTTTAGACAAGCTTTCTTTGCTATCTGGATAGGGTGTACGCGAAAATAAAAAGACTAATCAAGGGGTACGGGAGGGAAAAAAGTTTGGGAACCTCTGCTCTAGGGGAATGAAATAGTTCTTCATCCAAAGGATAGCTTGTAGCTGTACCAATTGGTAAGTTTCGTTCATTTCTGCTTATTGCATACCTAATTCCTATCATGCATATTATATAAAGAATCTTTCTTCTTCGTAAAAATGGCTGAACATAAAAATTTAAAACTGATAAGTTTATATTCGGTAAAATCTGAGGTAGTTGCTCTTTCTATTTGAGTATAAATAATTTGGCTTCCTGTCAGAAGTAGAAAGTGAAAACGAAATATGCAGTGCAACTGATAGGATTGAATTAAAATGTAAAAATATGTGGTTCCAGTTCCTTATCGGTTTCTGGTTATTCAGTCATTTGCATCTCAACCGAATTATTTTAACTATTAATCATTTGTAAGCAATTTAAACTTTATTACAGATCTATTTACCTAGAATTTCTTAGTTTTTATTTCTGTTAAAGAATATATTTCTTAGCTTAACCCTCTGACTGCATAAAATTTTTGAATTACTATTTAGATGCACCATTTTAAAACATGTTCAAGTACCATTGAAGTAAGCTAATTGTTATTTACATGCATGAGTTTATTAATATAATATGATTCAACATTTTTAAAGTTCTTAGTTAATCCATCAGCTTGCGAAAATCGCAGGATGCAGCAGAAAACAGACGAACTTCCAACACACGGAAATCGCGGGATGTGCAATCAGAGAGTTAAAAGCCTATGGTCTAATTAGTCTACAAGAGATGTAAAAGGCTATTTAGTTTTATTCATTCAGGCGAACGCTTGTAGCTTAAGTGATCCATTAATTTCATTGCACTTGCTAACTGTGATTGTGAATATTTAAATCACTAAAGCATATTTTTAAGGGAGTGTTATTTTCTTTGTAGAAAGACCACTCTATAAACTTAATAAAACTGATTTCACTTTGCTGAATTCCTAAATTTCTGCTCTTTTAATATAGGAATAGGGATTTAATATAGGTATTTCTTGTATGTAAGTTATGCGAAAAGTACATATAATATGCGGTAAGAAAGCTAATACGTTTAATTAGAGATAGCTAAAATTACATTTCTAACTTTTAAATGTTTATATTTATACATTGACGTTTCTAAGAATTAAAAATAATAATTAGATGCTTTTTTATATGTTATTTATAGGTTAAATGCAAGAAGTCTGTTTGTTTTATCCCATTTATACATGATGTTTTAAATATGTTTGTTAAAATCTAAAGTGCATGAATTATACAAATGTGTAGAGGGACGAGACTCATGTTTATATGGAAAGCCGCTGTTGAAGAATTAATTCAGTTTCAGGAACCATTTTTATTTGAAGGCTAAGTTCCACGACACAGTACATTAAAAGGTACAAGACGCAAGACAGAGAACAACAAAACAAGGCAAGTACACAGAAGAAGAGAGAGGGGCATCATGGGAAAAACCCGGATGGCTCTAGTAGCGCCACCTACCATAAAAAGGAGAAAGCAGTGAATTGTAACCGCTACAAATGATAATTTATTGTGTATAAAAATGTTCGTGCACTGATAGATTCACATGCAATTCAAAACTCATTTGGCAACAATTAATATAATAGCCCAGATCTGTCTCTCGGTAACGCTCTGAAGTCACCAACAATAAAACTCGCGCCATAGCACTAGGAGACGTTAAGCAGCATTATTTCATTGTTAGAGAACCTAATTTTCAGTAATTTTAAATTTAAAAGAGCAATTGTCGTTCTAATTTCAAATTTAATAGCTCTAAAATAGTGAAATAAAATTTTCTATCGATTGATAAAAAATTTATCTCCCTATGATCAATAGTACCCGAGAAATTTTAAATTATATTAATCATATATTTCGAATTAATTTCCGTTTTTGAATAGAAAGTACGTCAGTGGTATATCATGCGCGTGATATAGTTTTGACGCCACGATGCATCCGGTTATTTATTGCAATCGTGATAATATAATTTGATAATATTTTTTGGCAACGTTTGACAAGCAGAGAAGTGCTTTGTTTTAATTAGATTTTCGAAAAAGAATTCCTTTGAAATTTTAACTTTCGACTTATGTTTGACAAGCTGAGAATTTTACGCTTGTTGAATTATAATAAAATTGTTAAACAACGAAAAATACTTCACAAGGAATGTTGTTTACCAAGAGGTTTTTTGATTAAAGAAATATGTAAATAATATGTAAATAAAAAAATCTTTCCTGTCATAAAACATATGTTTATTTTATTTGTTTTCAATCAATGTTACACATTTCTCACATATATATCTATTTAAACACGTCAAATTTGCCGGGAAATCTCTCGAATGAAGAGGCAATTTACACAAGTCATACCAGGTCGGGTTATTTTTTAGTTATAATATATTGATTCATCACACTTAGATTTTGCACTGAAGAAATATTGCAATGTATGAAAAAAATCGTCCATACTGTGGATCTATACTTTCGTCATTTCGTAAAACTGAAAACTTTTTGTAAAAGAATAAACACAAAATATCAGGCAAACATTTATTCTAATGGCTAAACCGAAAAAAGGAAGAATTACAAAATGTTTTATAAAACTTTAATTTTTACTCAAAAGAAGATCCGATCTATCACACCGATAAATCTTTGCACTGTAATTATTTATCCCTGACAAAATCAAACTTATTATTTTGTCATTCAACTTTCATGGGTGACTGATCATCGCCATATTGATAGAGTTATCATGATTGCCATGCATTGATACGGGATGTTTAAATGCTAAATAAATAAAATATGAAAAAATGGGTAAGCAAGGGTTTATTTCACTCTGATAAAAAATCAATAAAGTTTAAGCAATCCAATGAAATAAACACGTAGAATAATAACAGAAATGCAAGGCTAATCGTTTTGAGCCCAATTATATTTTAAAGTTGACGTTACATTCTTAATTATACAATTTTCTACTTTCACATAATTATAAAATTGGGGGTAAGTCATTTTAAAATTAGAAAGACAAATCAAAATTCCTTCTGTTGTCTCCACTGACAAACTGATTCTTCCGTCGGACCATTAAGTTGACATTAGGGAAAATATTCTCTCCACAATTACATTGTGCTCTGAAATGAGTACGTATTCGCATAGCTTTATTCGACATGGAATCTGACCCATATACTTTGTATCTGCAAGAAACTTCATTCATGTCTCTTTCATATTCAATTTCACAGTTGCTTCTCATATTTTGTTGGTAATATTTTTATATAAATAATCTTTTAGATATACAAACTGGTTGAATAGAATCTCAGTGCTGGGAATATCGATGTTTCTTATTTGTAAATATGCAATAGTGCGTTCTATTTCTTCCTATACAGGAACTTGGTTGGGTTAAGGGAGAAAACGGGACAAAAACTTGACAAATAGTATTAAGGAACTGAGTAGTGAAATACGGTGACAGTCCAGTATATACGGGACGTATGGCAACCCTAAGTATTGATCTAGAATTCTTTATTCATCCAGCAGATAATGTACATTATTCCATCATCTAGCGCGGAAAAATAAATAAATAAATAAACCTTCTTTCGCAAGCACATATAAACTAGCTTCCTGGATTTCAATCGATCATCTTAAACTGTAAAAGGTTTATCCGTTGCCGCCGTGAATATCGAATCGTTTTCATAGCCTTTCCCTCCATGGCTGCCTCGAAGGATATTTAACTCCGAAACAAGTGTCTGCTTCATTCATAGCATCATCAAATTCCTGGTCTCCGCAGATTGTGTCGATTTAGCAGAATTTGGCGATTTCGAATGACTTAAGTCTTTCGAGGTTGTTTCAGCGGAAGGGAAAAGGTTTTCTGTTCTTCGGTCATCCGATTACTTTGGTTCGTTAATTTCGCGTAACTCAACCCGTTGAATATGCTATTTTTCTGAAGGATAATTTCATGGGGTAATTTTCTTTTCTTCGTAAAAAAGACACAACTTCTAAATTTCCTTTCGGTAAAATAGAGATGGTTGCTCTTTTTCTTTCAAGATCATTACATTTGCCATCAGAAAGCATACAAAAAGTTAAAAGAATAGTTAAAACGGTTTTTAAAAAGAATTTTATTAGTGTACAAAACAAGATAATTTATTTACTTAAATTATTTTCTACTTTTCGCCTTGATATATATTTTTCTGAAACTTACTACCAGGAGGTGTTACTGGTAAGGAGTCGAATATGATTTTATTAATGATAAATGATTAATTGATAATTATGCTCTGTAGACATTAAAATACTGCAATGTCATCAAGAATACGCAAGTGCATGAAATTTTAAACCTCCATCCCATTAGGAAGTAAATGAAAATTGGATTGCAAATTCCATCTTGAAACGCGTGAAGTTAAATAAAATTATTTAGAATATTATATTTACACACCTTTGGGAACCGAGAATCGCTAATTAGAGCAGATTAAATCCATGGAGGGCAAAGTTTCTCCTGCTGGATTGATGAGAATTGTAGACACTGTGGTGCATGTTCTTTAATCGTCCTTGTCATCTGATCACGATTCAAAACTAAGAGATCCATCTCAAAATAACACTCATGAAGCCCAAAACTGTTATTAAACCATATAAATTAAACTACCGTATTTTTACGTGTATAAGACAGTGGTGCGCAAACTATTTTCATTTCCGACACCCTTACTTTGTGTAAAATGTTTCGCGACCCCTCTCGAGATCGTGACCACGTTTTTTGAAGAAATGCCTTATATTTTTAATTGTTAAATAAATTTCTTTGAATTTAGCGACCCACGGAAAACTTCTCGCGACTCCTCTGGGGGTCGTGACCTACGGTTTGTGCACCACTGGTATAAGAGACCCATTTTATCCAAAAATTGGGTCCCAGAAACAGGGCTTCCTCATACATGGATAGCATTATTCACTCCTCATAATATGCTATATCGCAACTGAGAGAAATTCATGGAAGCCAACAATTAGTTTTATTTGCAATTAGCGGAAGAAGTCGCAGAATGGTGTGAAGAAAGAAGTGATTGCAAAGGTGTTTTGAGAAGTGCGGCATAAACAACAACATGGATGGCTCTGAGGATGATGCAATTTACGATGAGAGTGACTCTGATGATGATGATAATGAACTAGTTGATGTAGCTGAATGTGAAGATTGTAAGAAGCGAATTATGAGGAATTTAATGATTCCTATTATGGGTAAAAGATATCATCTTTTTTCATATCTTAAAATAAAATGATGAACACTTTTTACCGTATTAACTTACGACTGCGGTCCTCCCATTGGGGTCTCAGGAACGAATTTGATTCACACACCAAAACGCCACAAAACTTGGTATGGGAGATCCTCTATATCTCGGTAACTACATATGTTAAAAATATAACTAATGTCTTATTTTAGAGATAAAGGTTAACAACAGAAGTTACAAAAAACCTACTTAAACTTAAAAACTTACGGGAAGCAAAAGACTCACGCGAGTAAAGTAGTCCTACGTCTTTATCATCAGCGGCTGTTTGAAAAGACAGCCTCCTGTCATTTTTTTATTTAGAAGCTTTGCATCATAATACTCAAACAGCATATCGTTTTCTATTCATTTTTCTTTTGAGAAAATGCCACGATAGAAATGTTTCGAGTTGCTAAGAGACATAATGTTTTGAAGAGCTGGAAGACTAATTACATAATTTCCAAATAAGAAAAATATATATTCCATCTTATTGAGTTAAAATAGTTTTTTAGTGCATTTTATAAGTTGGGATATAACATATTAAAAATTAGAGCTAGAAGAAGATTAGAGAAGTTACAAAAAAATGTGAAAATCTGAAAAGAGTCCTACGAATTTAACATCAACGGCTGTTTGAGAAAGACAGCCTCCAGTCATTTTTTTAAGTTTAAAAACTCAGTGAGTTCCTTATAGATGTTAAAATACGTTACGTCATTTTTTCAGATATGAATTTATTATTAAAGGAAACTGAATAGACATATAAGATCAGGAAAGATAAATATGGATTTTCTACATGCATAAACCCGGAATGTGTAAGTTACGTTAGCTTATACTTTTCGTATATCTGCCAGTCTTATCATTCTCAGAATCACATACGCCCCATTATTTCCTTTCAGCATTTTTTGCTGATATCCTTGTCTCCAGATCCGACTGATTGGTCTAATTAGTTTGATCAATCATTATTTCCTGTTCGCTGGAGAAACCTGACGCTGCTGTACTTTCCCGCAAATGCATATATCTTCAAGATGTAATAAATTTTCCGTTTCATTAAGAGGGAAATAAAAATAAATATAGGAAATAGCTTTGAATGAATTCATAAAATACGATGTTTTGATCTATTGAGTTGAGTTGATTGAATTAAAGTGATTTAAACTAAATAATTATTCTCGCGACTAAAAAGTTTGTTAATTTTGAATGGCTTTAAAAAAAAGTTTTTTTATGCTACATTTAAAATAATATTTTCCTGGTGTCATCCTTTATTTTACTTTTCCTATTATTACATATTTTCTATTTATTAATTGCTGAAATTGCACTACGTGGCAGTAGTTCATGGTGATAAGAAACAGGATTCAAAACTTTTAAGAAGCTGATCAATAATTTTTTAAGCATTTAAAAATAGAATCGAACTCAACTTGAGTTACATAAAGAGAAAGATCAATATGAAGCACATCTCAGATATATTGGTAGGTCTGATAAGGAGAGAGACTGATAAGAAGATTTTAGACAAATGTCAGACACTTAAGTACAAAAAAATCCTGTTCGAATCTCTGCTCCTTTTTTGTCCCCTGACGGCGTACAAAAATCCGGATTTTACCTTTTTGTTTTTTCGCTTTGTCTTCACTTTGTTCTATTCTCTACATTGTTTTTGGTTACAGCTGCATTTAAGCTTAATTAATACAATGCATTTTTAAGATTTATATTTAATATGTTTTATTATATTCTCCTTTATATGCTTCTTTTTTGTTGGTAATTTTGAAATATTTTCTCATTTTGTTTTTTCACATTTTATTTAAATCTAGTTTGATTTCTTTTGTTGATCTTTGTATCTGATAAGAAGAGAGTAACATATCGTATAGCAACGGATTCGGAAACCCTCCGCGCTTTTGCGCTTGCGCCGGACCGAGTTATTTTCATCAAAATAGGGGAAGTGAAGAATAGAAGGGCGATGTTTACATTTTACTGAGCGTGATCTGACAAAGAACTCCGGAAATGCTCTCATATGCTTCATTGCCTGACACCCCTTTCCGGCGTAAATTCGTCGAAAAGTGGTAGTCTCGGAATCCGTTCCTGAACTATACATCACTCCCATTACGGTATATACTTATACAGCAAATTTGCATAAACATAAATATTCCAACTTATGGAATGATATCATAATATGAATGAACCAATCAAGAATTGAGCTGCTAAGCTACTGCTCTGGTTTCCAGCTCAACCCGACAGACTGATTTGGTGGGCTGTTTCTGTTTACATTTCTGCCAGAATTCTTCGTGGCAGTTTAAACAAAACGTATGCAAATGTGAAGATGGAAGAAATTAAAGTTTCATCTAACATTAACTAAATAATTTTTGTATCGGAATACTGAAGGAGAAACAGAGCAGGTTTCTTTCATAAGAAACGAGAGGTGGTGACCAGGTCGTAAGGTCTGGGTTTCGAGGCCAGAGGGTTCCAAGCTCGAAACCCCATAGGTATCTTTCATAAGAAACGAGAGGTGGTGACCTGGTGGTAAGGTCTGGGTTTCGAGGCCAGAGGGTTCCAAGCTCGAAACCCCACTTTACAGAAGATCCGCGGTGTACATGGGCCTGGTGCCTGCCAAATCCGTCGGTATCGAATGCCCTCCCACTGGTGTAGCGCGGAGGTTTGGTGCGTTTGTGCTGTCTCATGTGCAGTCCCTGTCACCTGGTTATGGTTCAAAATGATTAGTTCCTTTCCTTAATAGCCCTCGCGATGCTTGAAATACTGAAGTTAACTTAACTGAACTAAACCCATTGAAAGCAAGTAATATAAAAAAAATTAAGTCAATTCCTACTTAGGTCAACAAAGAAAAATATTATTTTAGAAATATTTTTCTCCCATATTGAACTAAAATTAATTAATTAAATTTAATTAATGAATTAATATCTGAAAAAACTGTATTAACATCAAGTGTCATCCACTACAAGTTTAAAAAAAATTATTTGAACTTGATTGGATGAATAAAAAGTATTTTATTAACGATTGAAAATTTGAACAAGATATATAAATGTTTATAGGGAGAGTGTGAGCTAATAGTAGGAAGAATTGAAGAAAAAAATAGACCTAAGTTTATCCATTCAAACGGGGAACTACACATTTTTGGATGCAATTGCCAACAAGAGATATTTTTCAGAATATAAATTAAGTGCAAAAATTATATGTCTCGAGTAAATCTCTTGACCCGGACGTGATTTGAACACGCAGCCTTCTGATCTGGACTCAGACGCGCTACCGTTGCGCCACCGAGTCCCGTTCCGCATTTCTTATCCCTACACCATGATCGTAGCCTGTGCGAGGCTCTAATAAATAAAATTAAGTAATTCAATTTAATTAATGAATTAATATTTGAAAAAACTGTATTAACATCAAGTGTCATGCACTACAAGTTTTAAAAAATGTATTTGAACTTGAGTGGATGAATAAAAAGTATTTTATTAACGATTGAAAATTTGAACAAGATATATAAATAAATAAATATATAGGGAGAGTGTGAACTAATAGTAGGAATTGAAAAAATCGACAGGAGGCTGTCTCTGCGAAACGGCCGCTGGGATTGAGGGGCGTAGACTCACTTACCTTACTCAAATGTGACTTTCTGTGACTAAAGTAGCTCTATGTGACTATAAACACTATAGTCTATAGTGACTATTAGTCTAATTTTTCTATGCGACTCTATGTAAAATCCTTCGTGATTTTCACCAACTTTGCAACTCGACTGTGGCTAGACCGTAATTACAAATTATTTTTGAAATCTTCAATGTCTACCTTCCTCTGTTAAATGAAACTAAAAGCAATTCTCTATGTTATTTGGTTGCGGAGCTATAAGCGTTTAACTTTAGCAGGAAAAGCGTCATATTTTTTTAGAAGCTTCGTTTTGTCGCCAAAGTCGCCAAGGTTGGGTTTATTGGCTTGGCTTCCAGTAGAAGCTCTGTGAAACTATCTGTCCTTGTATAAGTTTATTATGTTATGAAAACAACTTTGCAGCTTCGTAACAATATAAATGCATACACACACAGCGAGAGGAAAAGTTAAATTTAACTACCATTTATTTCTGCATAAGAATAAATAAAGATTAAATACTTGCATACCTTTGTGAAATTAATGAAAGAAAATACAGTCGGACCTCTACTTAACGAAGTTGCTAAATCCCGAAAAAAAGTTCGTTATATGGAAAATTCGTTAAATAGAGATACACCTATTAAAATACTTTAAACTACACAAAACAGATTTTAAATTCATGAACACTAAATATTATTAATAAAAGTAATTAATCACACCTTTATTTTGTAAATTTATATCTATTTGTTTTATATATCTTAGCCATCAAAAAGAAATCTGCAATACAACAAAACATTGTCCGGGAATACACTGTATTTTCAATTTAAAAAAAATAATTTTATATTAAAATTAATGAATTTTAGCATTTCATCATACGAGGGTTTGTTGATTTCTGTATCATGATAATTTCCATCTTCATCATCTTCGCCTTCATCGCAATTCATTGCTGTATTGTTTTTATTTTTCACACTGTCCACTTCAAAACTGCCTCATCCACATGTTCATAGACACATGCTTTTAAACGTTTCGAACAAGAATTCGATAAATCATAATTTTGTATCTTATCACGATTTTTTATTATGGTTGATAAGCTGTTTGGAAGCAAATTTTAAAGCAATATCCTTTTTCTTCACGCCTTTATCCACCTCATGGGTAATTAAATTTTTTTATTTGATGCTTAAGCACTTTCGCTTTGACATTTTCCAGCTTCAAAGTCATTGATCACCATTAAAATGTGTCAAAAGAAAGAATAAGTTTGAAATGTTCAGAAATGTTTTGAGAAATAGGGAGAAAAAAAAATATTGCATTCCAACAAAAAGTTCGTTAAATAGAGAATGCACTTCGCTATTTGGAGGTTGTTTTACGAAGAAATTCGCAAAATGTTCTTGGTTCCAAGGAAAACTTCGCAAAATAGAGAAATTCGTAAAATAGAGGTTCGTTAAATAGAGGTCCGACTGTATATGTTCCAAGAGTAATTTTCCTTTCTAGAAGAACTGCATGAAAGTGTTAAGGTTTTTCTCCTCTTTGTATTTAATTAAAATTTGTTAAAAGATATTCTCAGGAATAAATTAAATTCTTCTACATTTCTAAAACAGCAAGTGACGCATATAATGAATCTGAGGTTGGCGTATGAAATTTATTATTTCTATTTAAAGTATCAATTTCAAAATCAGGCAGAACGAGAAATGATAAAAATTTCTAAATCTTAGAATCCAATCATGCCAATGTAACACCACTGTATCCGAAACATGCATACCGAATGCTATTATTTTAGAAATATTTTATTTGCTTCAAACATCTTTTTCCATTGGAAAACAAGGTAAAGAAAAATGTGAATTCAACACAAAAGTATCATTTTTGAAATTAGATCAGCTCAGAAGCTATTATTTTAAAATTTTCTTCAAAAAAGATGACGTTAAGATAGTTAATCTTAAAAGAATTGACAGTTTCATTTTAACTCTAGCAAACGTTTTTCTTTTATGGAAACTATTTTTCATCGCTTTGTATTATATTGACATTCTATTTCTTCTTCATATTTGTTAAAAAATGTCGTGTTTTTCATAAGCGTAATATTAAACTACTTTAAATGTTTTTGACTTATATTCTTCTGCTGAATGAAGCTGAAATCATATTGTGGAATGTCTTTTCGAAAATATGGATAAACATACCATTAATCTTTCAACTGTCAACGTTAAGTATTATTTAAAGAAACTTTTTCGAGTTTTCCATCACGCATGCAGGGAAGAAAAAATAAAACTTATATGAAGGCTAGTTATTTAATAGTCTGGCAGTTTTTCAAAACATGGACAGTAACTGAACTTGTTAGTGCTCTTTAAGATATTATAAAAGAAATTTACTCATCGATGAAATGTATTAGCGTTTTATGAAAGCTTGGAACCTTATCAAGCGTTTTTTACTACCTTTCCAAATACAATTTTAACAAGCAATTTTAGAAAGTTCTTAATTTATTTTTTTAAAAACTTCGATAGAACATTTTCTCTATGTTGTCTATATATTCAATTAATTTATTCAGGTTTGTAATGGATTAGTTTAATTAATATTGGGAAAAGTTTTGTTTCAGACATGTACATGAATAAATTTAGTTTCCAGGAGGTTGAGAATAGTTTTAAATACATTAAGGTGACCAATGACCTACAAAATCATTGTTTTAATTTCAACTAATCAATTTGAAATTTTGCAGCATTAGTAAGAAAACTATATGAGACAACACATAAAATTTCGCTACAATATATTTATTTAGTTTTTAATTATGGGAATAAATGCAATTTTTAATAATAATTAATGACCTTTACGATAAATGCTCCAGGGCCTTGAATTTTTTTTTTAAATTTCATGACATTTCATATAAGTATAAAGACATATATGGAGAAGAAATTTTGGCATTCATAGAGAAGTTTTGTTATAAAACTATTAATATTTTTTCGATATAAAATATTGGGCATATTTTTATAAAAGGGTTATAGTAACTAATAAAAAAATTAGAGTGATTTTGAGCAATTTTGGAGCTCCTGGAGCGTTTATCATGAAGGTCGCTAAGTATTATTTAAATCTAAATTTATGCCATAAACTCATAAATAAATAAATATATTACAGTAAAATTTTGTTTTTTGTCTTGTATAGTGTTCTTGTTAATGTTTGCAAAATTTCTAATTGGTTAGTTCAAAATTTAAAAAAAATGATTTCGAAGGTCCATGGTCGCCTTAATTGCACACAGTTGTCAGTCATTTATTCATAACATTTGCTTTATTGTTCTCATTTAACAGATTAACTATCTTCTTTTTCATTACTCTTCCATATTCTTTCTACTTTCATGAAATGTCCTTGATAATTATTGACAGATTTAATCAAATTACTCAATGAATGTCTATTTTTACTAAAGAGCAACACTATGGAAAATCCAATCCATCTATAATAAGAAAAACATTAATATGTTTATTACTCAGCAAATCTGCTCTTTTCAACCGGATAAAACCCAAATTAATTTTAAGAACAGAATTCAATAGAATTCTTTTTAAATTGTGCCAAAAATATCAATATTAAGATAATTGCAAAGTAAAATTTCGCTCTTATTATTAGAGTCTGAGATAATTGTTGTCCTATATATAGGATACTTGGCCTTATGGAAGCACTTACATAGGAATATATTTTTCCTACAAGTCTCTCACAAGCTTGTCTGCAAGCTTCATCATATTTGATATTAGAATAAAATGATTTATTTTAAAACGAAATTGAGGATGAATGGAGATTAAAAAGGTTTATATTGAGCAACAAAATATTTATTTGTACCTTTTAAACATGAAATTTACATACAAGTAGTACGTGTGATATTTGGGTAAACATTTTGTGCAAATTGTTGCATTGAACTTTGTACAAAGGGAAGAAGTTTTCTCCAACAATGCTGAAATTCTCACCTTCATCATATATATCTTTTACCAATTGACGATTATTTTTCGTTTAGCGTTAGTGTTGACATTAGACTCCCGATATTTTTCCGTGTATCGTTTCTAGTTTTGAGGTACACAATGGGAATTAGGTAGTTCGTGCTTTTTTGTCGTTGTTTATCATGCTGTAAGCAATTCATGACTTCACAAATGTCATGTCTATTATGTATGCGAAAATCCGTTTCTGACAATACGGGCAAAAATATATAAGGCAGAAAGATTTAAAAAATTTTTAAAAATATAATATCCTGCAAATAATTAAAGCTATTTCACGCTTCAATTTTGATAGATCACCTTCATTTTTAAAGTTATATTTTGAACGTTTTTTCCTGCCATTTTGGTTAGAAATCGTTTTTGAATTTTTCGCTTGATTCTTTACGACTTACAAAGGAATACGCATTTTTTATATTTTAAGACTAGTTCAAGATTTATTTATATTTTTGCTATAGGAATTGGCTTGGTTATTTGCGTTTTATGATTTCCAAAATCAACATCTACATTTTTCACCCGGTAAAATGGCATCTGCATGGCCTGCAAATATCCTTAATAGAAGAATACGTATTTTAATGTCATAAAACATTATTTTTCGGTCAATTCATAGACTTCAGGCGATAAAGCAATGATTTCTGGACAATGCATATTACAAAGCTTCTTCAATAGTTTTGAAAATGTTTCTTTGAAATGTTTGGGAACGACTAAAAAGGAAAGAAATCGAGGCTTAGCATAAACCTCCAAAGTCCAATTTATAGGAGAGTAGGTTCAAATATGGTCCTTCAGCAGAAAATCCTTCCATTTTTATAAACTTTTGTATATATATATGAAACGTTGTTCCGTTAAGCGAAGTGTAGAGGTAGTTGAAGAAGATTGCAGTCGTTAAATCTCTAAAACATTTTATTCCATTTCGAAGATAAGCAAAATCAAATAAGTTATAGAGTACTCAATATTATATTAAGATTAAACGTTTAAAATATTAGGGGAATATTAAATCCATGGCCAGGAGTGGAGAATTACGCCTAAAAACGGCGTGACTGCTCAATGCGTTACATGATTACGAAAGAGAGGAAATTACGCAGACGCGGAGAGTTTTTATAATATCAAAAAGGGAAAAGTACCGAAATTGAGGCTCTAGAAGCATTGCGACTCTTGCGAGTCTAGTTAGAGTAGAAGTGTTTTTTATCATAGGATTGAAGTAGAAATAATTAGTTCGTAATTAAAAAATAACTGTCGTTAAAAAGGATTTATTTTAAATATAGGAAAATTTCTAAGTCATTACATATATGTATCTGTGAAACGGTTTTTAAATTACTGCAAAATATTTTAAAAAATAAGGATGACTTTCGAATTCTTCGTAGTATGAATTAAGAAAATAAATAAAAGGAAAAGATTCTTCAGACTCATGACGCTTTCATTATAAAATCTGGCTAATAGGTGGTATATGCCAACTGAAGCCGGTTTAGGAATATGGGTATACGTGTTGATTTACTAGGCATGCAAAAAAGAACTGCAATGCGATCGGCGTGGCCACGGAAGTGAAATGAAACTGTCCGAAAAATAGGAAGCTGGTCGCCAACTGGTAAACCCTTTAATAACAAAGCGGATTTCCTCACCATTAAATGATGCTAATCTGATCGCCCGAAACCGGCCAAAACGTCATTATAGGGTTAAAGAAATATATTAACGATTATGAAATAATTTTTTTCTCCACATTTGCTTTTACCCAGTATAATGAGAGTCTACTAAACTGTTTATTCTTTCAGTCTTCAGTTTGCTTTCTACGTCCATCTACAAAATCCCTTGTCAAATGGATGTGATCCAACTGCCAATTCATAGATTTCGGATTCAGTATTGGAAACTGCACTTAAATACACATAATTTACCTTCTAAAATCAAAGAATCTACAATCCGTTAACTAATTTTGCATTAATAAATTTTGGGAAAAAGCGGGTTTGGAATTTTATTGATTTAAAAATACATCTACATGTTAAAATATTGCGTAGGAATATGTTCCTTGTTGTGCACTATACTATAGCTTCACTAATCGTTGTTTCCATAGAGTGATAATGGAATCCTATTAGATGTGTTCAATTTCGTTGACAAGTTTGTTAATCAAATTCAGAATAATATATTTAATTTTGATTTTCAAGGTGTCCCAAGAATTTTTCTTAACGGTTTATTAATGTTGAAGAAATTTAGTTACATTATTATCTCGCTTTTAATCTGCATAAGGCATTTATGGGCACACATTTCGCAATTATAAGCATTGTTCAGATGACGAAGAATACACCTAAGACATTACCCCACCCTTCAAGCTTCCATACCACTCCAGCGAGAAGACGTTTGTCCCCTAGCGGATTTAAGGCGAAACGAATCAATCACATGTACAAATAATCTCTGGTGAAATGCAGTCTAGAAACAGAGAGTAAGCCATCAGGACCTAAAATGGTGGAACGAAAACGAAACAAATCTCTTGATTTCGAATTGTGCTAGAGTAATGACGACGACACCTAAAATATTACCACTTTAAGGATTTTCTTCCACATGCATTAGAGGGAATTCGAGCTCCCACACATGTAAGATGCACTATTGCAAAAGCTTTAATTTTTAGCAGAGTTCAAACTCCATTCTATAATATCTCCAGCAGAGTTCAAACTCCAATCTGATCACAATGAGTGAATCTTTGTGATTCACTCTTTGTGGCTTCTGTTCTTTGTGCGTTTGTCGTTCATTACACTCTGCAAATGGTGTTACTGTTCAGCAACGGATTCCGAGACTACCACTTTTTTACGATTTTACACCTGAAAGTGGTGTCAGGCAATGAGACATATGGGCGCATTTCCGGAGTTCTTTGTTAGATCACGCTCAGTAAAATGTAAACATCACCCTTCCATTCTTCACTTTCCCCCTATTTCGATGAAAATAACTCCGCCCGGCACATGCGAAAAAGTGCGGAGGGTTTCCGAATCCGTTGCTAAACAATATCTCTGTAGTGTGCTTTTCTTTACATAAATAGAGACCCATTTACGAATCTGAACTTTCCATCAGATTCCGAATGATTGTCATTAATTAAGGATTCTTTGAAATGCATTGAATTTCAATTTAATTTAGTTTCAAAATTATCTATTCTGAACATCATAATTGTTCTAATCGAGCAATTTTTATACACATTATATAGAAATAACTTTAGATGCTTAATACTTTCTAATTTATAAGCATCGATGAGTTTTCATTTGGGTACAATACTTGTATTACAAGTGTGGAATTCCAAGCTGTTTAAACCACAATTATGAAATAGGCATTATCTAATGATATGACTGAATTACTAATTAGAAATTGAGAATGTGGATATTATTTTGTTTTTAGTGTTATGCGAAGCTCATATCGAGAGGTGCAGGCTCTCAGGTATCTACTAGTAGTTCTGTTAACAATAGACACTCGTCCCACTCCCAAATAAAATAATATCTCCTCTCCATCGCAGTCTTCAAAGCTGTAGACAATCTTATTCCCCTTTTTTAAAAGGCGAATTACTTACACAAGTTTCTGCTTTTATCAGTATTAACAATACTACAATTAAATGACAATTGTCATTATGAATTGAGTTCCAAAAGTAAAGCAACCAAAAATTCCCTTGATAAAAATCAGAAAAACTTTACACAAATAACAGGTAGTCTTAGGCTTATTTGCAGAAGTAAGACTCAGCAATAACTTGTAATCGACGATCGAAAGAAAAATGGCATGCAACAGAAGAACAGCCTGATGCTACAGCCACAATTATCCAAGAACCACTAATTAAGGAAAGGTGGCTATGTAGCTGCGCACTGGAGGGGAGGCAACCTCTCTCACATTCTCGCTCTAGGTCTCGCGCTAGTCAGCAATACATTTTTATTATATTATTTCTAACCTTTGCCTTCGTTCGTCAGTAAATAATTAGAGTTACGTCAAACATTTAATGGAACAAAGTTTCAGAAATTTTTACGCTCGAGAGAGGAGGTAGTCTTTAAATTTTTACAGCATAAACCTTTTGGCTAGAATCATTGGTAAAGGTTGAACATTATACGAAACGGGATCCTTAAAATGGCCACTATCTTGAAACGGAACCGTTACCACAGCCGCCATCTTAAAATGATATCAAAAAACAAAAACCCTCACATACACGTCGTTTTTCATGACCTCAAGGAACCTTTATGCCAAATTTTTAAAAAAGTCGAACAACGCGTTTCGTCGTGATAGCGTAACAAACAAATTTACAGACAGACGAAATGATGAATCGTCGAGTTGAAACAGAGACCTCGCTTCGCTCTGTTAGCAAATTAATTGTTCCGAAGAAAACGCAAATTCGTGCATTTTTCATAATTCTCTGGAGGTGAGCTCCTAGAGATTGTTTAACACAGTCATCAAGTTAAAATATGCTTTAAACATTGTCTGAGGGTACTTTTCTGTACACCTACTATATTTCTCAAGTATAACTTAGTAGAAAAAAACCAGCAACATTTATGTAAACTTTAATCTTCTCAAATATATTAAAGATTTTTTTCTGCTTCAGAAAAAAAAATCATTAGAATTCAAGATTTTTTTTCTAATGGAATTCTCAATTATCTTTATGGATATATATAGTCAGTATTCTTTTATTTAATTAAACTATATTATAATTCTAAATCAAATATTTAAAAGTATTGTACATTGACTGAGAGTGATTAAACACAAAAAACATTACGGAAAAGTTGGAAATCAATATGTTAATGATAAAAATGATTTAATGTAATAAAAATTATTCCTATAAAATTGTCGTTCATAATCTATAATATAATTGATAACATTAAAGATCTTCATCGATACATGCAGTGTACAAACTTGCCGATTGAATCTATCCATGAGAATAATTACAAAACTCCTATGGTTCAAATGTTTCCTGTAATTCTGTTCTTCTTCCGTTTGCGGCGGTACTGCTTTGGATGTCGTTCAAACCGTCCAGGACTTCTCTTGCCGTCTTGTATTTGTATGAAATCTGAAAATAAAACAAACAAGGTCATTATAGTGCGGCATCATCGCCAGCTGTGTCGTAAGCTGTAATTGAATGCATGTCTAACCCGCCCAATTTTGGTGATGTCATTTTTCAATCAATGGCGAGGAGGCTGCTGCAATATTTAAAGGCGATGTACCACCTGATTATTCTCTCACCTTTTGTTATCATCTGACTCCGCACGTAGTCATATGATGAAGACAGTTATGTTTTTAACTTAATTATTGTTCTGTTAAATATGTTATTGTTCTAAACTCGTGTGTTTATTCCGTGTTGTCTGCATTGTGTCACCATGACGTAACCCTTTTGAAGTACGAGAGTGTATGTGCAATGATAGTTTGAAGTACGTTGCTGATAAAGCTAGGATATTGTGTCATATCCATAACTCCGCCTGTGATTAATCATGCCTTGCACGAACTTATACATTTAGCCGCTACATCGGTAACCTCACTGCCTCATATGCTATAATAGATTTAAAATTATGGCATCAAATCTCAAATAAATTATTTAAAGCTCTAACATTTTCAAAAATGTGAAGCAGAGACTCAAGAAAATATCCCAATATGCAGTGTTATAAATACCGAAAGAGGTTTTATCTTCTACATAATGTACTCAACTCAATTGACGCCACTGTGATATGGCACATGTAACATTTAACCGTATGCTACTATGCTTTGCTATAACTGTTTCTTGCTCTTCCTCCAAGACGGGAAATGGATTCCGAAATTGAACTGGAGTATTTGGAGTATATCGCATGAGCATGGATTAACCTCGTTGTGATAAGTTTACCTTTTATAAGTAATTGTAGAATGAATTATGTTTGTTTTCGGATATAATTAGCTCTTTTTCTCTTTCCTATTATAATTTATTTGTTACACACTTGTGTACTATTGCAACCTTATTGATGAAAGTCGCCAAAATTAGGGTCAGAGCCTGCCAGCATCAGTTTGCGATTAAACCTAAAGCCGGTCATTCATTTGAAGTATAGCCATGCCATTTGTCCTACGCCCGATTTTTTCACCCATTTTAATCGAAAAATACAGGCGCGCCATTCACTTGTATTTTAAAGGACGCTAACTCTGAATGAAGGTAGGGGGAGCGATCTTCTTTCTCTCTCTACAGTTGCTTGTCAATCGCTCTTCGATTTTCCCCAGTCAGCAGATTTTGATTTATGCTACCCTCGAAGCTAGGCTTCAACGTACGTAAGGCATTGTTCTTTTCGCTAGCCTCTTTCAGGGTCCCTGTGATTTTTCGTCCCGATTTCAGTCCAGACGGAATTCCAACCATGGCAAGCCGTTTGGCTCATTTCCATAGATTTTTATTGCTTTTTCCTTCTCGCGTTTCAAAATATACAGTTTGTCTGTGAAATGAATGGCCGGCTTAAGACAGAATGCTTAATCGCAAACAAGTGAGTGATTTTTATATTTGTTTCCGCAAGTGCCGACGTCGCTATGTCCGTCCGTGCCAGAAACTTCGCCAACATGGATGCTCTAACATACCAGTGCCTTTTATTTAACTATCAGTAAACTAATAAAAATTCCGAACTAAAACAGAAATTTCAAAGATTTCTTCGTCTGTTTATGTCTATTTATTCTTTGCGATTGTTTATTTCTGTTAACTGAAGCTCATTCTTTGGTGCTGTAGCCAGAATACAAAAGGAAAATGAAAGAGATTTTGGGTTTGGTTTGGTGGAGTTTACTGGCGCAAAAACCCCTTTTTTTATGCTGCGCCAAACATATGGTCTAGGATAAAATCTTAGTATAGGAGTTTAGTTAAAAGGAGTGTCATTCGGTATGAAGTGTCAATATATGAACTGAAGCTCATTCTTTGGTGCTGTAGCCAGAACACAAAAGGAAAATGAAAGAGATTTTGGGAAAAGAAAATGCCCTGTTATAACAAAAATATTGCGCGGTGTTTCTAATATGTGGTTCGATGTTCCTAATACCATACAATATCGTGGAGATATCTAATTCATATTACAGAGCATCTTGTGCTATCCGGGAGAAAAATCTTGAAATATGATTCCCAAGTGCCTACGACACAAATTCAGATTGTTCAAATGCATTATAGTATTATACACCTAAAAACTGAAGCTATTATACAGCTATAACTTGAAAAATATTTGAATTGCCGTCTTTTGTAATATCATAAATATCCTTAAACGTCATAATTTTTTTCGCTGCATCGAATGTTTATACTGAAAAAAACTTTTGAAGCAAATCGTTGCTTTCCTTCATGCTATTTCATATTTCGAGAAACACCTCCTTCGTGAACTAATTCAATGTTACCACTTTCCATTAAAGTAATAGTAAGGAACTACTTTACTTTATTCTATCAGGGGAGTTCACTCGATATTTTTCTTCGTGAAAACGAAGTTAATTAATTTATTATTTTTTCTTCGTTGAAAGAAATGTGTAAATCTTGAAGAAAAGAAGGCTGGAGCTCTTGATGGCTTTTGTTGATTTTATTAGGGAACAGGAAATGTATTTTCACTTATACGCGAGTACGAAACGGACACCTGTATAAGAAAAATGTCCCTAACGAAACTGGTTCATTAGAAAACACCATGCTTGAAAGGATTAAAAATGTTTAATTATTAAACAAATTTCCTATTTTCACCCTTCAAAATGACAAACTTTTGATGCTTAACATTGATATAAAATTATTGATATTACTTTATATATATAATCTTCACACTGCTTTCAAAAGGTTATAATTTTAGTTTCATATATTTATATATTTATTTACAACCCGCACCGGCCCTGCCTACCCAAGAGGGTGTAAGGCCTTCCGCAGGCTGGAGGGGAAACATAAAAGAAAAGATCTACATTAGGAAGAATTTACAAAGAACTCCAAAGGGTGAGCAGAACAATTTAAAAATCATCGTTTACAACATTAACTCCGAAAAAAGGGAAAAAGAGCAAAAGCACAAAGCACAAATACATTAAGAGCAAAAACACAAAACACTTAACAATGAAAATACAAAAAGCTTAACAATAAAAACACACGCAAAAAAATTTAAGATAATCAAATTAAAATCAATAGCATTTAAAAAGAAACAGTTAAAACCAAAAATCGAGAGACAATAAGCATTACAAAAACCACACAAAAGCATAGAATTACGTAGGAGAGCTAACAAAAAATACGATGGACAAGATAACAATTTAAATAAAATAAAACAAAACAAATCCTGAAACGTCGAAGACACGAGAACAGTTAACCGAGTAGTAAAAGAAATATTCCTCCAAGTTAATAAGTCTACATGACACCGAGTTAAAGAGAAAAAAGGTAAAATAATTATAATAATAATTTCCAGAAACAGGAATATTCCAATCAAGTCTATAGACTCAGTACTGATTAAGCCTATTGCACATGTCTCAACACAAAATCTGAAGATCTCTTAAAGTGCACTCCCTATTTTTCAATAAATTTTTGAAACACTCGACCCAATGATTCAGTGCGGGTTCTTATGATAATCCTTAGTCAGCCGGCAATGAAAAACGTAGTGATCCGCGTCACCTGGTCGACCACAACAGCAAAGTGGAGAGTTCAGTTTTTTGAATCTGTGTAGGTAGCAAGGGAATGGACCGTGCCACGCTAAAAAGTAAGCTAAGGATTTGTTGTGGACCAGCAATTTTTTATTTACGCAGGGCACGAAACTCCTGGCCCTCTTCCTCGAATCTGAGTCATAATTTTCCCAGTTATATTGCCAATCTTTCATTAAATTTTTGGTAATTTTGAATTTAACACATGAGAGAGGGTTGGACATCCATATTCTCGCCATCAGTTTCATATAAGTATATGGGTAAAATATGCAATCAATGTTTTAGTAAGCCAAAGGGAGTGTTATTAAGTGAGTTTTTTTCTGGTATACTTTCTTTTCTTTTCGAAGCAGTATGCCCTCGAGCTCAGACCTGTAAAGGTTCCCTATCAGTTGAATGAGAGATTTATTGAAAATCAAAAAATAATAATAACAACTAAATAAATTACAAAGTAAAGGTTTTCTGCTATACTGGTATTAGAAGGAGCAATTTGATTTTAACTTTGTAGTATAATAAAAAGAAGCTAGTATAGGTTTTGGATCTCTCCCTATTGGACGACTGGGTCTAAATTTCGTTATAGATCCACAATTTTTGTGTTAAAACGATGCAAATTTCATTTATCTTACTTCCTCTGTTTCTAAATTACCGTGTTTGCATACATGTATGCAGACAAACAAATCGACAATCTACCCTTTGATGGATTTAGTCCATAATTAGATTAAAAATCTTATACTAAAATTAATTTATCTAGCTTCCTGCGTTTTTGAATTAACGCGTTCACATGTCAAGAATAGAGAGATCGATCGACATTCGACCCTACGGCGAATTTTATCTAAAATTTTCTTTAAATCTATAATTCCAGCAATAAAGCCGTTTGCTAGATTTTATCTATATAGCGGGCGTCTTCCTTATGTTTTCTTTTAGACATGAAACTAGATGGACAAAGAGCTTTACCAAAATTACCTTTACCAAATCTACAAGTCTGATGGTAAGACTTCTCACCATGCCTTTTCTTCTCGAGTTATCTAGTATTTCCCAGACAGGTATGATTCTAAAAAATGCTTTTTTACAAAATCCTTAGCAAATGGAGATTTATCAAAAACTGTAGAGGTGGAAATCTTTGATTATTACAATACTCAGCATATATTCCGCATACAAGTCAGCAAAAACTGACATAAAAATACTATATTTAATGCGAGATCAGTACTACAATGTTGCTTAATTTCTGAAATTTTATAATCAAAGGCGCTGAATAGGTTAACGATTTTCTTTCTACAATTTTGGAAACCGGATTAATAATTGATTTCAGTATTTTTTTTTCAATGCTCAGATTAATGTAATTCACAGATTATAGATTCTGGATTCTTTCAACTCATTCCTGAAGATTTAAAGAAATATTGTAGAAAATAAATGAATGAAAACTGAAGGAACCTTATTTAAAGAGGATAGAATGGATTTCTTGAAAGATTTAGCGTCGTTCCTTCGCCTAAAGAATCGAGGTGTGGCACTTGAATTACAGGTAACATATATGTATCTAAAAAAAAGCAAAGAATATTGAAAATACAAATGTTTCTGATAACAATTACGAATTTTAGTTGATGTTATTTCAGTACTTTAAAAGATATTTTCAAAATTCACTTGAATCAGTTTTAGAACTCATATCCTGTACTGTTTTACATAACCACTTCTGCTGTGCATTATGCCTCAAACCATGTAAAATATACATATCTTCATGGGTTTAAAGTGTTAAAGACTGTAAATTATAATCTAGACTAGCATTCCATCGCGGTTTCGCCCGCGAAATGCAACCAGGTATTTTTATTCTACTAGGAACGTCGTTTACAAACTTTAAGGGTAAGCTTTAAGGGTAATTAACAAGTAATTTTCGTTATAGAACATGGAGCGGATGTTTGGAGAGGAGGGTGCCAGCATAGTTGTCATCCTCATCATCAGACCGTGATTCAAAATTACGAGGTCCGTCCCAAAATAGCCCTCGTGTTGCTTCAAAATGGGACGTTAAGATAACTAACCTCATACAACTGGATTGTTGTATTATTGAAAATTTACATTCCACTCAATCTGTATCCACTATTAATAATTTAAGCACTTTACATTTGTTGGTTTGATGTGAATTTTCTACAGTAACGTCCTGTTTTAAGCTACACGAGGATGAAGGATGTTTCAAAAATATCTGGCCAATTTATTCACCAAGTTTCAAACATAGTCACAGGCTATTAATATTACGATCTAACATCTGGTCGTTGAAGGCGGCTAGTAAAATTAATTATATCAATAGAAAGATGTTAATTTTATGCGCTACTCATGGTATTTTTACGCGAACAGGTTAATTTTTTATGAATTCCCATACAATTCGTTCTAAACTATTAATTTTCGAATTGGTATAAATCCATAAGATATAATTCTTAATACTTTACTTAATGTATTTCTATCACAACCTCATACTTTTACGATATTGCTTTGACCTCTATTTTTTTAAAAAAAATGTCCTTTTTACTATACAAATAAAAGCGTGTTTTCAAAAACTTTTTGACTTTTAATTTACTCATTTATCAAATCAGAATAGGACTAATATGCATTCTAAGAGTAGCTCATGTGAAAATGCTGCATTTCACATCAGTAATTTAGCGATATTTACCCATAACTCTTGTCATCAGAAATAATAAAATACCAGTGGTTAAACAGTACCAGAATTATTTCATTAATGTCGACGGTGAGGTTTTTTTCGGATTTCAACAGATCATCCATTCCTCGCATTAAAAATATTTCCTCGCTCCCACTTCCTCTATGCATTGGGATTCTGTAGTCTGGTTGTTCTTGAATTGAAAAATACTCAAGATTTTAATGAGGAATTTGATTAAATGAAGCTCAATAAGAAGCGTGAGGGAAGATGAAGCATTGATTTAAAGACAAAGAAAAGAGATGAAGAATGGGTTTAAACGACGAGCTGCATAATTGCAGTAATGATAAAAATTCAAGAAAGGACATGGTTTTGGTTCTGAAAGATTTGTAAAAGAAGAAAAGGGAATCGTTTGATTGTTAAGAAATGATCCGCCAAATTCTTCGGAGCAGGTTAGATGAATGTATAGAATGAGAGGAGTCACTTTTCACAAAAAATCACTTTTTTATCACATATTTATTTTAGTGATTTATTTTAGAAGAAAAGTGAGATATAACATCTTAGATTCTCGCAATATCACCTTAGTTATTGTATTTTCAAGGTGAAATCAATTAGTAGTCTTTGCAATGAAGCTTCGATGAAAAATGAAATGAAAAATCATTATTCTGAACTAATGAAATATTTTGAATTTCACAACAATAACAACCATTTAACATAACTGCAAAAATATCGACTGTAAGTCTATTCTTGACTGCAGCATAAATGCACAGCAAGGAGATTCATTGCGCTGACAGAGTGAATACGAGTAAGCGAAACTACAATATCACAGAAATAGAGGGGGTAAAATAACCCTCATACTAGGAGCAAAATCCACTGTACTTCTGCTAACTCGTGTCTTTTATAGGTCTCCATTGGTAATGGTCTGCATATACAGGATGTCCGAGAATTGTTGGACACATTTCAAAAATTAATGAAAGAAACTATTAATGTTACAATTACGGTTTTTTCAAAAGAGAACGCATTTTAAAAGAGTTTTGCAGATTCGCAACGCCCGTTACGGTGATTTAGGTGGTCGAAAGTACTAGAAATCTCCCATTTTTGAAAGCCATTATCAGCGAAAATATTAAAGCTAGAAGAAAAATAAAATCATGTACTCCCTAGTAGCGCAAAGATATTGCACAATATTGTACGATGTTGAACAATATTCGCAATAATTGTATATTATTGTGCAATATCGTATAATATTAAATAATATCGAATAATATTGCACAATATCGGGAAACATGTTGTGTTACCTGGGTTTGTAGGGAAATTTACGCTCTTTAATTTGTTAAATAAATTGTAATTCGAAAACTAAACAGTTTTTGAGACATTAAGAAAAACTAAAAAGGGAAACCAGAAAACGCTCATCGGCTTCTGCTGATCGGTAGCCATTGCGAATGGAAATCTCTCGCTGTAGTAAAGTTAGAACGTCGTAGTGGTACGCCACCTATCTGAAAATAAACTTTTTTAAAATGCGCTCTCATTTAAAAGAAAAACTGTAGTTGTAATATTATTAGTTTTTTAAAATTAATTTTTGAAATGTGTCTAACAATTCTCGGACATCCTGTATTTTGGGGAAAGCGCTAATCACCTTTACCTGCTGCCCACTTTTCATCCACATTATTTTCTTTATCACTCTTGGGGAAAAACGTATTCTCTCGTCAAGTGTGTCTTGTTTATAGTCTGGCCCATAAACTGGTTTACTTAACTGCCGTGGGTCATTATCTTACCAAAAAGGCATACTATGCTAAGCTATGACCTCTAGCCTTGTGCGTCACTGGCTTATGCAGCGATGTAAATACCAAAAACGCTACATTAAACACTTAACACCTTACACTACAACACACTCTAGACTCCAGAGATAAAAATCTCCGATTTGCAGTTTGGATGAGTGTGTGTAGAAACTTTAAAGGGTTACATACAGTGCTTTAAACCGCTTTTTTGGACGAAAAACGTGAAAATTATAAAAACGATGAAAAATGTGTGCTTACATACGAAAAGAAAAACTCGCGAAGCAAAAACAGTTTTAAGACAGGTTCCACAAGGTCGCTGCATCTATATACTTGTAGGACGACAATTAGGGTCCTAGGTAGTGAACCTCTAGAGAGTCTTAGTCCATAAGTCTGGGGTCTTGGAGAAGGAGAGAAATCTGGGTCGGAGTCGGATGAACTGGTTGTTTTACGGGGTTCTTATTTTCAGTGAGGAAAGATATCAGTTTACCTAAATTTATTCTTGATAGTTTTTCTTGTAACATGACGTTATCTTAACCACTTAACACTGATGCCCGAGCTCAGTTCGTGCACCGAATTCTGGCATTTTCGCATTTATAATCTAAAATTAAGTCATTCAGGAAATTGTCTTTCGATATAAAAAATCCCTTTTCGGCAAGCGTGAAGGCAAAAGGTAACTTCCTTTACGTTAATGTTACAAAAGTCATGAAATATTACATATTGATTAATACAGACATAGCCAATGACTTTAATGTTTCTACACATTCCAATATTTACGCTGTCATTCTGTTTTCATGTCATTTGATTTTTTGCTATATCAAGGTTTTATCATTCCATTTTTCATCCCAAAAAGTTATGATAGATTTATCGGTCAGTACATTGGCCAATATTTTTATATCTCAACACATAATCATTCAACAGGTAGGAGTCATAAAGAAATAAACATCTCAGCAGTGCAAATATCTCCTAGATAACATTAAGCCAGCCTATCTGAAACAGTAGCAAGAAATTGACTCTTTGCACGAATGAAGAAGGACTCTAGATTTAAAAATTAATTTATTTAATCTAGGTTACAATATAATTGTGCGAACATTACTTTGTCATATGGTAAAACCACATGACATGTTACACTTAAACACTACTAAAATGGGCTCATTTAGAGAACTCCCTGGTTACAGAGATAATAGTCACTAAATTCTTAACATATAAGAGAATAAAAATTATTAAACATTGTGAGTGGCAAATTGAATACGTGTTTTTAAAGCATAGGATATGAATGCAGCCAATTCGAACAGCAAATTTAAATCTCCATCGACGGTTAAAACCAAATACTCAGGCAGAAAATCCCAAACAATTTTAAAGTTAAGGAGATATTTTTCAATAGCAAAAAGGATAAAGGGAACTCTTATTTAATTACTCTTATTTTTGGCTATTTTATATTGATTTTATTAAACAAATCATGGTCCTGCCATGTTTAGTTAAATATCAAATTAAAGTATTCTGTCAAAAAACCTATTATCAAATTAACTATTGAAGATATTTGATTAATTAAAATTAACTATCTACTTAATTAAAGTTAAAAAATTAATTGTTACAAAACTCCACTGAAACCTTTTTTATGGCTTATACTATACGCCAGAAATCTTTATCTTATAATTATCTAATAATTATATTAATTTAAATGAAAGTCACTGTGGCTATGTATGTATGTTCCACATCTCCTCCTAAACCACTGGACTGATTTCAATCAAACTTTTTATTTAAGAAAAGAGAAAGGTCACCTTCAACTTTTCAAAGCCTAAAAGATGCTTAAAATTTCACTTAATTAAAAATTAAGCAAGTCGTCTTTCCGCGATGTCTTTCATTTTCATAAATTTGTTTCTCTCATTTTAATATTTTTTTCAAAATTAATTTTAAACTGAATTCGTAACAATATTCTTGTTGATCAAAAATAATACGAAGAACTGTTTCCAGAAGGAAGAATGCTAAAAGAAAATTTTAAAAGTAGACGATTTAACAATTTATATCGGGACAAGCTATTGATTTATTTTCACGCTTTAAATTAATGAATAATTAAATAG
>BGPR01005274.1:80336-96341 GCA_013235015.1 Araneus ventricosus
TGTCCCAAGAATTTTTCTTAACGGTTTATTAATGTTGAAGAAATTTAGTTACATTAATATCTCGCTTTGAATCTACATAAGGCATTTATGGGCATAAATTTCGCAATTATAAGCATTGTTCAGATGACGAAGAATACACCTAAGACATTACCCCGCCCTTCAAGCTTCCATACCACTCCAGCGAGAAGACGTTTGTCCCCTAGCGGATTTAAGGCGAAGCGAATCAATCACATGTACAAATAATCTCTGGTGAAATACAGTCTAGAAACAGATATTAAGCCATCAGGACCTAAAATGGTGGAAAGAAAACGAAACAAATCTCTTGATTTCGAATTGTGCTAGAGTAACGAAGACGACACCTAAAATATTACCACTTTAAGGATTTTCTTCCACATGCATTAGAGGGAATTCGAGCTCCCACACAGGTAAGATGCACTATTGCAAAAGCTTTAATTTTTAGCAGAGTTCAAACTCCATTCTATAATATCTCCAGCAGAGTTCAAACTCCAATCCGATCACAATGAGTGAATCTTTGCGATTCACTCTTTGTGGCTTCTGTTCCTTGTGCGTTTGACGTTCATTACACTTTGCAAATGGAGTTACTGTTCAGCAACGGATTCCGAGACTAACACTTTTGGACGATTTTACACCTGAAAGTGGTGTCAGGCAATGAGACATATGGGCGCATTTCCGGAGTTCTTTGTTAGATCACGCTCAGTAAAATGTAAACATCACCCTTCCATTCTTCACTTTCCCCCTATTTCGATGAAAATAACTCCGCCCGGCGCATGCGAAAAAGTGCGGAGGGTTTCCGAATCCGTTGCTAAACAATATCTCTGTAGTGTTCTTTACATAAATAGAGACCCATTTACGAATCTGAACTTTCCATCAGATTCCGAATGAATTATTGTCATTTATTAAAGATTCTTTGATGAATGATTATGACATTTATTAAAGACTCTTTAATGAATGATTTGTCATAAAATAAAGACTCTTTTATTAATGATTATGTCATTTATTAAAGACTCTTTAATGAATGATTGTCATTAATTAAAGATTCTTTGAAATGCATTGAATTTCAATTTAATTTAGTTTCAAAATTATCCATTTTGAACATCATAATTGCAAATCGAGCAATAATCATCAAATCGAGCAATTTTTATACACATTATATAGAAACAACTTTAGATGCTTAATACATTCTAATTTTTTAAGCATCGATGACTTTTCATTTGGGTACAATACTTGTATTACAAGTGTGGAATTCCAAGCTATTTAAACCACAATTATTAAATAGGCATTATCTAATTATATGACTGAATTACTAATTAGAAATTGAGCATATGGATATTATTTTGTTTTTAGTGTTATGCAAAGATCATATCGAGAGGTGCAGGCTCTCAGGTATCTTCTAGTAGTTCTGTTAACAATAGACACTCGTCCCACCCCCAAATAAAATAATATCTCCTCTCCATCGCAGTCTTCAAAGCTGTAGACAATCTTATTCCTTTTTTAAAAAGGTGAATTACTTACACAAGTTTCTGCTTTTATCAGTATTAACAATACTACAATTAAATGCCATTTGTCATTATGAACTGATTTCCAAAAGTAAAGCAACCAAAAATTCTCTTGATAAAAATCAGGAAAACTTTACACAAATAACAGATAGTCTTAGGCTTATTCGCAGAAGTAAGACCCAGCAATAACTTGTAATCGACGATTGAAAGAAAAATGGTATGGAACAAAAGAACAGCCTGATGCTACAGCCACAATTATCCAAGTATAACTAAGGAAAGGTGGCTGTGTAGCTGTGCACTGGAGGGGAGGCAACCTCTCTCACATTCTTGCTCTAGGTCAGCAATACATTTTGATTACATTATTTCTAACCTTTGCCTTCGTTCGTCAGTAAACAATTAGAGTTACGTCAAACATTTAATGGAACAAAGTTTGAGAAATTTTTACTCTCGAGAGAGGAAGTAGTCTTTAAATTTTTACAGCATAAACCTTTTGGCTAGAATCATTGGTAAAGGTTGAACATTATACGAAATGGGATCCTTAAAATGGCCACTATCTTGAAACGGAACAGTTACAACATCTGCCATCTTAAAATGATGTCAAAAAATAAAAATCCTTACATACACGTCGATTTTCATGACCTTTAGGAACCTTTATGACAAATTTTAAAAAAGTCGAACAACGCGTTTCGTCGTGATAACGTAACAAACAAATTTACAGACAGACGAAATGATGAATCGTCGAGTTGAAACAAAGACCTCGCTTCGCTCTGTTAGCAAATTAATTGTTTCGAAGAAAACGCAAATTAGTGCATTCTTCATAATTCTCAGGAGGTGAGCTCTAGAGATTGTTTAACACAGTCATCAAGTTAAAATATGTTTTAAACCTTGTCTGAGGGTACCTTTCTGTACACCTACTATATTTCTCAAGTATAACTTAGCAGAAAAAAAACAGCAACATTTATGTAAACTTTAATCTTCTCAAATATATTAAAGATTTTTTTGTACTTCAGAAAAAAAATAATCATTAGAATTCAAGATTTTTTATTGTAATGGAATTCTCAATTATCTTTGTGGATATATATAGTCAGTATTCTTTTATTTAATTAAACTATATTATAATTCTAAATCAAATATTTAAAAGTATTGTACATTGACTGAGAGTGATTAAACACAAAAAACATTACGGAAAAGTTGGAAATCAATATGTTAATGATAAAAATGATTTTATGTAATAAAAGTTATTCCTATAAAATTGTCGTTCATAATCTATAATATAATTAATAACATTCAAGATCTTCATCGATACAGGCACTGTACAAACTTGCCGATTGAATCTATCCATGAGAATAATTACAAAAATCCTATGGTTCAAATGTTTCCTGTAATTCTGTTCTTCTTCCGTTTGCGGCGGTACTGCTTTGGATGTCGTTCAAACCGTCCAGGACTTCTCTTGCCGTCTTGTATTTGTATGAAATCTGAAAATAAATCAAACAAGGTCATTATAGTGCAGCATCATCGCCAGCTGTGTCGTAAGCTGTAATTGCATGCATGTCTAACCCGCCCAATTTTGGTGATGTCATTTTTCAACCAATGGCGAGGAGGCTGCTGCGATATTTAAAGGTGATGTACCACCTGATCATTCTCTCACCTTTTGTTATCATTTCAACGCGCGAAATCTGAAAATAAAACAAACAAAGTCATTATAGTGCGGCATCATCGCCAGCTGTGTTGTAAGCTGTAATTGCATGCATGTCTAACCCGCCCAATTTTAGTGATGTCATTTTTCAACCAATGACGAGGAGGCTGCTGCAGTATTTAAAGGCGATGCATCACCTGATTATTTTCTCACCTTTTGTTATCATCTGACTCCGCACGTAGTCATATGATGAAGACAATTATGTTTTTAACTTAATTATTGTTCTATTGAATATGTTATTGTTCTAAACTCGTGTTTTTATTCCGTGTTGTCTGCACTGTGTCACCATGAAGTAACCCCTCTGCAGTAAGAGGGTATATGTGCAATGATAATGTGAAGTACGGTGCTGACAAAGCTAGGATATTGTGTCATATTCATCACTCTGCCTGTGATTAATCATGCCTTGCACGAACTTATACCTTTAGCCGCTACATCGGTAACCTCACTGCCTCATATGCTATAACAGATTTAAAATTATGGCATCAAATCTTCAAATAAATTATTTAACTCTATCGATACGGGACCGTCCCTAACGTCCCTTCAAGCAAAAGACGATAGCCGTCCGAATGTCACTCTGAAATTTCTACCTCCATTCGTTAAGTGTGATTGATTTCACACCCGCGGTGCGTGCTTTCTTCGTTAGAGCGGCTCGCCCAGATGTGTTTGGGGAAAAGAGGTCTTTCTTAGAATTCGGACAGTGTCAACTGTCATTGTGGTTTTTGATGGGGGAGCTCGGACGTTCCCATATTTTGAGGTCCCTTTATTCCAATGGCATAGGAATCAGAGGGTTAAAGCTCTAACATTTTCAAAAATGTGAAGCAGAGATTCAAGAAATTATCCCAATATACAGTGTTATAAATACCGAAGGAGGTTCTATCTTCTACATAATGAACTTAACTCAAGTGATGCCACTGTTAAATGACACGTGTAACTGCGCATGTCATGTAACATTTAACTGTATGCTACTATGCTTTGCTATAACTGTTTGTTTTTCTTCCTCCAAGGTGGGAAATGGATTCCGAAATTGAACTGGAGTATTTGGAGTACATCGCATGAGTGTGGATTAACCTCGTTGTGATAAGTTTACCTTTTATAAGTAATTATAGAATGAATTATGTTTGTTTCGGAATTAGCTCTTTTTCTCTTTCCTATTATAATTTATTTGTTACACACTTGTGTACTATTGCAACCTTATTGATGGAAGTCGCCAAAATTAGGGGCAGCAGTTTGCGATTAAACCTAAAGCCGGCCATTCATTTGAAGTATAGCCATGCCATTTGTCCTAAGCCCGATTTTTTCACCCATTTTAATCGAAAAATACAGGCACGCCATTCACTTGTATTTTAAAGTACGCTAACTCTGAATGAAGGTAGGAGGAGCGATCTTCTTTCCCTCTCTATAGATACTTGTCAATCGGTCTTCGATTTTCCGCAGTCAGCAGATTTCAATTTATGCTACCCTCAAAGCGAGGCTTCAATCTACGCAGGCATTGTTCTTTTCGTTAGCCTCTGTCAGATCCCTCTGATTTTTCGTTCCGATTTCAGTCCAGACGGAATTCCAACCGTTGGCTTATTTCCATAGACTTTTATCGCTTTTTCCTTCTCGCGTTCCAAAATATACAGTTCGTCTGTGAAATGAATGGCCGGCTTAAGACAGAATGCTTAATCGCAAACAAGTGAGTGATTTCTGTATTTGTTTCCGCAAGTGGCGACGTCGCTATGTCCGTCCGTGCCAAGAAACTTCGCCAACATGGATGCTCTAACATACCAGTACCGTTTATTTAAGCATCAATAAACTCTAATAAAAATTCCGAACTAAAACAGAAATTCCAAAGATTTCTTCGTCTGTTTATGTCTATTTATTCTTTGCGATTGTTTATTTCTGTTAACTGAAGCTCATTCTTTGGTGCTGTAGCCAGAATACAAAAGGAAAATGAAAGAGATTTTGGGTTTGGTTTGGTGGAGTTTACTGGCGCAAAAACCACTTTTGATTATGCTGCGCCAAACATATGGTCTAGGATAAAATCTTAGTATAGGAGTTTAGTTAAAAGGAGTGTCATTCGGTATGAAGTGTCAATATATGAACTGAAGCTCATTCTTTGGTGCTGTAGCCAGAACACAAAAGGAAAATGAAAGAGATTTTGGGAAAAGAAAATGCCCTGTTATAACAAAAATATTGTGCGGTGTTTCTAATATGTGGTTCGATGTTCCTAATACCATACAATATCGTGGAGATATCTAATTCATATTACAGAGCATCTTGTGCTATCCGGGAAAAAATCTTGAAATATGATTCCCAAGTGCCTACGACACAAATTCAGATTGTTCAAATGCATTATAGTATTATACACCTAAAAACTGAAGCTATTATACAGCTATAACTTGAAAAATATTTGAATTGCCGTCTTTTGTAATATCATAAATATCCTTAAACGTCATAATTTTTTTCGCTGCATCGAATGTTTATGCTGAAAAAAACTTTTGAAGCAAATCGTTGCTTTCCTTCATGCTATTTCGTATTTCGAGAAACACCTCCTTCGTGAACTAATTCAATTTTACCACTTTCCATTAAAGTAATAGTAAGGAACTACTTTACTTTATTCTATCAGGGGAGTTCACTCGATATTTTTCTTCGTGAAAACGAAGTTAATTAATTTATTATTTTTTTCTTCGTTGAAAGAAATGTGTAAATCTTGAAGAAAAGAAGGCTGGAGCTCTTGATGGCTTTTGTTGATTCTATTAGGCAACAGGAAATGTATTTTCACTTATACGCGAGTACGAAACGGCCACCTGTATAAGAAAAATGTCCCTAACGAAACTGGTTCATTAGAAAACACCATGCTTGAAAGGATTAAAAATGTTTAATTATTAAACAAATTTCCTATTTTCACCCTTCAAAATGACAAACTTTTGATGCTTAACATTGATATAAAATTATTGATATTACTTTATATATATAATCTTCACACTGCTTTCAAAAGGTTATAATTTTAGTTTCATATATTTATATATTTATTTACAACCCGCACCGGCCCTGCCTACCCAAGAGGGTGTAAGGCCTTCCGCAGGCTGGAGGGGAAACATAAAAGAAAAGATCTACATTAGGAAGAATTTACAAAGAACTCCAAAGGGTGAGCAGAACAATTTAAAAATCATCGTTTACAACATTAACTCCGAAAAAAGGGAAAAAGAGCAAAAACACAAAGCACAAATACATTAAGAGCAAAAACACAAAAAGCTTAACAATGAAAATACAAAAAGCTTAACAATAAAAACACACGCAAAAAATTTAAGATAATCAAATTAAAATCAATAGCATTTAAAAAGAAACAGTTAAAACCAAAAATCGAGAGACAAGAAGCATTACAAAAACCACACAAAAGCATAGAATTACGTAGGAGAGCTAACAAAAAAATACGATGGACAAGATAACAATTTAAATAAAATAAAATAAAACAATTCCTGAAACGTCGAAGACACGAGAACAGTTAACCAAGTAGTAAAAGAAATATTCCTTCAAGTCAATAAGTCTTCATGACACCGAGTTAAAGAGAAAAAAGGTAAAATAATAATAATAATAATTTCCAGAAACAGGAATACTCCAATCAAGTCTATAGACTCAGTACTGATTAAGCCTATTGCACATGTCTGAACACAAAATCTGAAGATCTCTTAAAATGCACTCCTATTTTTCAATAAATTTTTGAAACACTCGACCCAATGATTCAGTGCGGGTTCTTTAAGATGTTAATCCTTAGTCAGCGGGCAATGAAAAACGTAGTGATCCGCGTCACCTGGTCGACCACAAGGGCAAAGTGACGAGTTTAGTTTTTTGAATCGGTGTAGGTAGCAAGGGAATGGACCGTGCCCTGTTAAAAAGTAAACTAAGTATTTGTTGTGGACCAGTAATTTTTTTATTTACGCAGGGCACGAAACTCCTAGCCCTCTTCCCCGAATCTGAGTCATAATTTTCCCAGTTATATTGCCAATCTTTCATTAGATTTTTGAAATTTTCAATTTAACACATGAGAGCGGGTTGGACATCCATATTCTCGCCATCAGTTTCATATAAGTATATGGTTAAAATATGCAATCAATGTTTTAGTAAGCCAAAGGGAGTGTTATGTTTTTTCTGGTATACTTTCTTTTCTTTTCGAAGCAGTATGCCCACCAGCTCAGGCCTGTAAAGGTTCCCTGTCAGTTGAATGAGAGATTTATTGAAAAATAAAATAACAACTAAATAAATTACAAAGTAAAGGTTTTCTGGTATACTGGAATTAAAAGGAGCATTTTGACTTTAACTTCGTAGTATAATAAAAAGAAGCTAGTATAGGTTTTGGATCTCTCCCTATTGGACGACAGGGTCTAAATTTCGCTAGAGATCCACAATTTTTGTGTTAAAACCATGCAAATTTCATTTATATTACTTCCTCTGTTTCTAAATTACCGTGTTTGCATACATGTATGCAGACAAACAAACGATCGTCATTCGACCCTATGGAGAATTTTATCTAAAATTTCCTTTAAATCTATAATTCCAGCAATAAAGCTGTTTGCTAGATTTTATCTATATAGCGGGCGTCTTCCTTATGTTTTCTTCTAGACATGAAACTAGATGGACAAAGAGCTTTACCAAAATTACCTTTACCAAATCTACAAGTCTGATGGTAAGACCTCTCATCATGCCTTTTCTTCTCGAGTTATCTAGTATTTCCCAGACAGGTATGATTCTAAAAAAGGCTTTTTTACAAAATCCTTAGCAAATGGAGATTTATCAAAAACTGTAGAGTTGGAAATCTTTGATTATTACAATACTCAGCATATATTCCGCATACAAGTCAGCAAAAACTGACATAAAAATACTATATTTAATACAATATCAGTACTACAATGTTGCTTAATTTCTGAAATTTTATAATCAAAGGCGCTGAATAGGTTAACGATTTTCTTTCTACAATTTTGGAAACCGTATTAATAATTGATTTCAGTATTTTTTTTCAATGCTCAGATTAACGTAATTCACAGATTACAGATTCTGGATTCTTTCAACTCATTCTTGAAGATTTAAAGAAATATTGCAGAAAAGAAATGAATGAAAACTGAAGGAACCTTATTTAAAGAGGATAGAATGGATTTCTTGAAAGATTTAGCGTCGTTCTTTCGTCTAAAGAATCGAGGTGTGACACTTGAATTACGGTAACATATATGTATCTAAAAACAGCAAAGAATATTGAAAATACAAATGTTTCTGATAACAATTTCGAATTTTAGTTGATGTTATTTCAGTACTTCAAAAGACATTTTCAAAAGGCACTTGAATCAGTTTTGGAATTCATATCTTATACTGTTTTACATTACCACCTCTGCTGTGCATTATGCCTGAAACCATGTAAAATATACATATCTTCATGGTTTTAAAGTGTTAAAGACTCTAAATTATAATCTAGACTGGCATTCCATCGCGGTTTCGCCCGCGAAATGCAACCAGGTATTTTTATTCTACTAGGAACGTCGTTTACAAATTTTAAGGACAGAAACAAATCATTTTCGTTATAGAACATGAAGGGGACATTAAAGGCTATTTGCCAGTTAATTAAGTTAAAGGAAAAGATACACTATATAAAGTGTGCAATATGGGTTTAATGGAACACAAATTCGCAACAGAACAACACAATTGCATGAATAACAAGATGCGAAGCATGTATCACTTCAGACGGCAAGTCCTTTGAACACTTACTTACTCTTCTCCAACCTTTTGAAGTATTTTAAATGCTTGTTGTTGATACTGCGTCCTACTCACCATTATCGTATCTATCAGACCGCATACGACTCGCAATGTTTTTATTAATACAACTGGAGGCCGCCGTGGCCTAGTGGCAAGGTTTCGGCTTTGGGGCAAGAGGGTTCCAGGTTCGAAACACGATTCCAATGAGGATCCGCCGTGTATGGGGCCTGTTGCACGCTAAATCATACGTAGTGGCAAACATCCTCCCGCTGGTGCGGCGCGGATGTTTGGAGAGGAGCGTGCCATCTGAGTTGTCGTCCTCGTCATCTGACCGTTATTCAAAATTACGAGGTCCGTCCCAAAATAGCCTTTGTGTTTCTTCAAAATGGGACGTTAAGATAACTAAACTAAACCCATACAACTGGATTGTTGTATTATTGAAAATTTGCATTCCATTCAATCTGTATCCACTATTAATTGTTGAAGCACTTTAAATTTGTTGGTTTGATGTGATTTTTCTACAGTAACGTCCTGTTTTAAGCTACACGAGGAAGATTCCGGGAAGAACTGGGGATGTTTCAAAAATATCTGCCCAAAATGAGAGGGCATGTTAAGTATACAGTGACAAGTAATTTTCGCAAGAGAACAAGGGATCGGATATGGAAAGGGATTCGCTAAAAAGGGGTTCTTTGTCAGCGTATTAAGGGATCAAGTGAAAGAGAGGATACACCAAATGAAACGTACAACACAGATTGAGTGGAATAAAAGTTAACAATAGCATAATAGTTGCTTGAATAACTACATTACAGGTTGTATGCGGCAATGACAGATAAGATAATGACAAGTAGCGACATTAAACCTTTAGAATACTTAAGAAGTGTTAGAGGAGAATAAATAAGAGTTCAAAGGACTATATGTATGAGGCGATACACGCTTCGTAGTTTAGTTACATAAACGCCAAGTTTTGAGGCAACACGAGGGCTATTTTGGGACAGACCTCGTCATTTTGAACCGCGGTCAGATGCAGAGAACGACGACTCAGCTGGCATCCCTCCTCTCCAAACTCCCACACCAACGGGTGGACGTTTGACCTCCTACGTATGATTTAGCGTGCAACAGACCCAATATACGAAGGATCTTCAGTGGAATTGGGTTTCGAACCTGGAACCCTCCGGCCCCTAAGCCGATACCTTACCACCACCTACACGCTTCGTATATCGTTATTCATAAAACTGAGTCATTTTGGGATTGTAAATTTGTATCCCTCTTAATGTGTATCCTACATTTCGTCGAGCGTATCTTTTCTTTAATTTAGTTCGCTAACATATAACCAGCTGTAGCGGCACCCCTTTACGCTTCCGATCGCATGTTCTATTGGAAAAATGATTTGTTTCTGTATCCCTGACACTCCTTCCTCCCTCCTGAAGTTCGTAAACGACCTTCCTGAACATCCTGCATATGTAGGTGAAAAAGCAGAAAAAAATGTCTTACTGTATATAACTAATTTTTAAGGACTTCCTGTTATATTTGTCGTTGTCCTTTCTGGTTGGAGATCGGTCAAATTAATAGAAATGACCACAGAACAAGCAATGCATTGAGAAAGGGCGAATATATATATTCCGTCATCAGGTTCATACTAGTTATTTTAAATTCCACCTCTGATTTTTGTTAATGATCATAACTAACTATTACCAGGCATTTCAGTCGTTTGAATTGGAAGTACGGTAGGCTGCTGTATTACGTGAATTTGCAAAACGCAAGAAAAAAAAAAGACTAGCACCCATACAACGCGATAGGAAATCCTGTATTGCGCGTAGATAAATTTAATATGTTCATATAGTTTTCGATGTTTTTTGATTCCCTGAGACAGATTTCACTCTTTTCAGTTTGGATGCGGTTGTTTTTATTATTAATTAAACGCTTTTACTAAGTTCGAAATGTTTCATGTTTGTATGTGTGTAAGGTTGGAATTTTGTGATCGATTTTTCACTCACTTCTTAATGAACTAGAGTTCTGAAATTATGTATATTTATTGGGTCTTGATGACAATGCAATATTTTAATAATTTTAGAGCTCTAAATTATTAATTTAAAAAAAATTCGTAAATTTACATTTCACTCGGTAGGTTCCAGTGTCGCCATCTATAGTATTTTTGAGAACTAAAATACTTTACACAGTAATTTTAAATGTTTCAATAAAAATAAAAAATAAGAATAAAACTTTTAAAAAACCTTTTTTACTAATGCATTAAAAAGAAAATAATATTTTTTTTCTCAAAAATCTGGAGGCCAAAACAAAAATCGTAAAAGCGTGAGGCGTTGAGAACAGCAGGAGAAAGATATAAAACCACAATGATTATCAGAAGAAACGAAATGTTATTAAACATTCATCACATGAAATATATCATAAATGTGATTACAAATCAAATTTACTTACAGCTTTTCTACCTGTGGTAAGTTTGTTTTTATATTTTTATTTTTCCTTTCTGTTAGTTTTCAATGCTTCAAAATTCGAATTTTGCACTGACAAAAAAATTCGTATAACGAGATCCCTATTACGCATTATACGGGAGCACACTACATTTTTCTGATGGAATCAGAGGAATTTTCTGGACTAACACAGTTTACTCTATTTCAGTGGTGGAAAACCTATGACCAGCGGGTTAGATACTGACCCAAGAAGACTTTTAAAATGACACGCTCGTTGATTTTTATAAACGTATGTTCTATATCATAAAGGAAAGAAGAAACAATCGAAAATATTAAAAAAAAATGAATTATGAGTATTCAGTGAATTTTCTAAATCCCTCACTCGTATAAATATCTAATGTCGGATTTATAAAAAATATATTTCCAAGTGGACGCTGGCTAACTCATTTTCTATCTTATCACTGCACCTGCGTATGACTCATGTCAGTCGGTCAAGCACTTCATATTCGTTGCATCTTAAAACAGATATGTACCAGCTCGCAATGTTGAACTAATTGTCAAGCTTGGCGTACGCGTCTAAAAGTATTTAATAATTCAGCTTTAAAATTATTTTTATTCTTAAATTTTCTCATCTACATATGTATGTGGAGATGAGCCCACAACACTTCATATTTATTCTGCAATATCTAATGTACAGTTCATGGTATCATCCTAGTGATATCAATTTTCTGACGTCGAACTTTTTTTTTCCTCTTCACTTGCAAAAGTTGTAAAACAGAAAGAAAACTTAAATTTTTTAGGGGATTTTAAAAGGTATGAATAGAAAAAATGTTTTTCTGTTAAAAATTTTTCGGTATTTCCAAATTATTGGCGCCCTTTCCCATCATTTCCAAGTGACGCCACTGACTTAGTGACCAACGGTCTAGTATTAAAAAAATAAAGAATTGAATTTGACCCACTTCTCAAAAAGGTTCGCCATCTCTGCTCTAGTTAATACCTATAATTTCATAATTATAACATATATTTATAATCTAACCTCCACAATCTCCACTACGTCAAATTAGCTCATCGTTTAAAATATACTATATATTTAAAATATTTGGGGAAATCAGATGACCAGTTACCTAGCCCCAATCACTGCACCGATTTTGATGATTTTAATTTTATATGAAAGCTTATGACGCCTAGATATGTCATCAGTGATCGCCTACACACCATCACCTTCTTCTCCTTTTTAATTCTCGTAAGAGATAAAACTTTCAGACATTCCACCAGCCCCAACACTGGACCGATATTCGACAATTTTTATTTCATATGAAAGCTTATGACCCCTAGATATGTCATGAAAGGCAACCTGTCACTCACCGTTCTCCATTTGCGACATATATTGTAAAATAAAACTTTGGCAGAGTCTCTCTGCCTCTAGTACAGCCAATTCTCCAATTTATTCACCAAGTTTCAAACAGAGTCACAGGCTATTAATATTACGAGCTAACATCTGGTCGTTGAAGGCGGCTAGTAAGATTTATTATATCAATAGAAAGATGTTAATTTTATGCGCTACTCATGGTATTTTTACGCCAACAGGTTAATTTTTTATGAATTTCTATACAATTCGTTTTAAACTATTAATTTTCGAATTGGTATAAATCCATAAGATATAATTCTTAATACTTTACTTAATGTATTTCTATAACCACCTCACAATTTTACGATATTGCTTTGACCTCTATTTTTTAAAAAATTATCCTTTTTACTATACAAATAAAAACTTGTTTTTTAAAACTTTTTGACTTTTAATTTACTCATTTATCAAATCAGAATAGGACTAATATGCATTCTAAGAGTAGCTCATGTGAAAATGCTGCATTTCACATCAGTAATTTAGCCATATTTACCTATAACTTTTGTCATCGGAAATAATAAAATACCAGTGGTTAAACAGTACCAGAATTATTTCATTGATGTCGACGGTGACGTTTTTTTTCGGATTTCAACAGATCATCCATATCCGGCATTGAAAATATTTCCTCGCCCCCACATTGGGATTCTGGAGTCTGGTTGTTCTCAAATTGAAAAATACTCAAGATTTTAATGAGGAATTTGATTAAATGAAGCTCAATAAGAAGCGTAAGGGAAGATGAAGCATTGATTTAAAGACAAAGAAAAGAGATGAAGAATGGGTTTAAACGACGAGCTGCATAATTGCAGTAATGATAAAAATTCAAGAAAAGACATGGTTTTGGTTCTGAAAGATTTTTAAGAGAAGAAAAGGGGATCGTTTGATTGTTAAGAAATGATCCGCCAAATTCTTGGGAACAGGTTAGATGAAAGAATAGAATGAGAGGAGTTTAAAACAGAAAAAAAATCACTATTTTTGACATATTTATTTTAGTGATTTACTTTAGAAGAAAGGTGAGCTATAGCATCTTAGCTTTTCGCAATATCACCTTAGTAATTGTATTTTCAAGGTGAAATCAATTAGTAGTCTTTGCAATGGAACTTCGATGAAAAATGAAATGTAAAATCACTATTCTAAACTAAAGAAATATTTTGAATTTCACAACAATAACAACCATTTAACGTAACTACAAAAATATAGAATGCAATTCTATTTTTGATCGCAGCAAGGAGATTCCTTCCGCTGACAGAGTTAATACGAGTAAGCAAAACTACAATTTCACAGAAACAGAGGGGGTAAAATAACCCTAATACTAGGGGCAAAATCCACTGTACTTCTGCTCACTCGTGTCTGTTCTAGGTCTCTATCGGTAATGGTCTGTATCTAAAGGATATCCGAGAATTGTTGGACACATTTCAAAAATTAATAAAAAAATTAAGTAATGTTACAGCTGCGATATTTTTTTAATGAAAGCGCATTTTAAAAAGTGTTTTTCAGATTGGTAACGCGCCGTTACGGTGGTATAGGTGGTCGTTAATTACTGGAAATCTCCCGTTTCTGAAAGCCATTATCTGCGGAAACATTAAAGCTAGAAGGAATTAAAATCATGTATTTATAGGGAATTTTACGCTCTTTAATTTGTTAAATAAACTGTAAATCGAAAACTGAACAGTTTTCAAGATATTAAAAAAACTGAAAAGGTAAACCAGAAAACGCTCATCGGCTTCTGTTGATAACTGTGAATGGAAATCTCTCGCTGTACTAAATTTGGAATGTTGTAATGGTACGCCAACTATCTGAAAAGAAACTTTTTAAAATGCGCTCTCATTTAAGAGAAAAACCGTAGTAGTTTTTTAAATTAATTTTTGAAATGTGTCTAACAATTCTCGGACATCCTGTATTTTGGGGAAAGCGCTAATCACCTTTACCTGTTGCCCACTTTTCATCCACATTATTTTCTTTATCACTCTTGGGGGAAAATATATTCTCTTGTCAAGTGTGTCTTTTTTATAGTCTTGCCCATAAACTGGTTTACTTCACTGCCGTGGCTCTTTATCTTACCAAAAAGGCATACTATGCTAAGCTATGACCTCTAGCCTTGTGCGTCAATGGTTCATGCAGCGATGTAAATACCACAAACGCTACATTAAACACTTAACATTTTACACTACGACACACCCCTGACTCCAGAGATAAAAATCTCCGGTTTGCAGTTTCGATGAATGTGTGCAAGAACTTTATTGAACAAAAAAAAGGATTACATACAGCGCTTTAAAGTTCTTTTTTTGAGGAAAACGTGAAAATTATAAAAACGATGAAAAATGTGTGTTTACATACGAAAAGAAAGACTCGCGAAGCAAAAAGAGTTTTAAGACAGGTCCCCAAAGGTCGCTGCATCTATATACTTGTAGGAGGACACTTAAGGTCCTAGGTATTCAACCTCTAGAGGGTTGGAGTCCATAAATCTGAGGTCTTGGTGAAGGAGAGAAATCTGGGTCGGAGGCGGATGAACTGGTTGCGTCCGGTGGCTGTTTTATGAGGTTCTCATTTTCAGTGAGGAAAGATATGAGTTTACCTAAATTTATACTTGATAGTTTTTCTTGTCACATGACGTTATCTTAACCACTTAACACTGATGCCCGAGCTCAGTTCGTAAACCGAATTCTGGCATTTTCGCATTTATAATCTAAAATTAAGTCATTCAGGAAATTGTCTTTCGATATAAAAATGACTGGTAATCCATTAACATCTTAAGTGTTCCGTGGTCTCTCAATTGAATCAATACGAAAAAACATCCCCAAAACAAATGGGGGAGTAATCTAATTATACGGTACCGAAAACTGCACAGTTAAGGGGTTAATTATCATTTCTAAAAATGAGTGGTAATAAATAACTTATAATGGAAATTTCAAATAGTGCAATGGATTGGAGAATGTAAAGTTATAGTGAACCAATACTCTGAGATTCATTTCTGAGAAACAGATCTCAAGGTTAATTATCTGCATTTAAAATAACAGTGGTCTTCAAATAATTATTGCTTCCTGGTGGATACAAATTGAATTATGGAGTTCAATTATTATTACATGGAAAACATAACGATTCTAAACTACCATGATAGTGTTAATACAAAATGGGCAAAATTTGAACATGGTGCACTTTAACTCTAAATATTAAGAGTTATATAGTTGGGGAAGAAAGAGATCTTTTCATGAAAATGCAAGGCATATCCCCATTAAT
>BGPR01005275.1:0-83916 GCA_013235015.1 Araneus ventricosus
ATATATATATATATGTATAACGCTTTTTCCCATGTTATCTTGTGACCACGATAACTGAAGTAATTTTGATTTAATTTTAAACAGCCTGGGATATGTTGTAAGGATAGTAAAAATCTCGGTTGAGTTCGTAGATGGCCTATCCAGCTCAAAGGGGGTGGAAATGGTGGGGGGTGGAAAGTTTCATTTCTCTATAAATCCTTTATAATTGAAAATAGAAAGAAAATTCAAATTAGGCGAATTATCGCCTTATTTTAACGAACAATTTTTACATTTTCACTGTTTCGATAGCTACAAATTCTTACAAGTTATGAGCTGAAAAGTGATTTTCCCGCCCTTCCCCTGCTTTCCCCCTAACGTAAATTACATTTTAACCTATGCATGTTACCCCTTGTTGGAAAGCTCTCAGCATTTGCAGTCTCTTCCACCTGCTTTCATTCTTGCAGCTCTAATCCTTATGAGAATAGAGGGCGAAATGTTCTTTTACGTATTAGTAGAGACGTATACATCTAACTCTTTTGCCCATGTTATCTTGTGAACACGGTAACTAGAGTAATTTTGATTAGATTTTAACCGGCGAGGGATATGTTGCAAGGTTGGTGAAAATATTGGCCGAGTTTGTAGATGGGCTAACCAGCTAAAAGGGGGTGGAAATGGTGGGGGACTGAAAATTTCATTTTCCCATAATTCCTTTACGATTGAATATAGCATGATAACTAAAAATATTCAAATTATTGCCTCTTCATAATAAACAACTTTTGTATTGAAACTTTTTTGATACCTACAATTTTTCAGAAATAATGAGCTAAAATGCCATTTTCATTCTTCTCTCCCATTTTATCATTTCCCCATAGCTCTGTTACGACTAAAGACAGAGAAAAAAATTCAATTAGGCGAATTATCACCTTATCATAACGAACAACTTTTATATTAAAAGTTTTTGTCAGCTAAAATTGCTTAGAAGTTATGAGCTGAAAAGCGCTATTCACCCCCTCCCCTTTCCAATTTATCATTTCCCCATTACTCTGCTAAGATTGAAGATAGAAGGAAACTTTCAATTAGGTGAATGATCACCTTATCATAACAAACTACTTTTATTCTGAAAGTTTTTTGACAGCATGAATTACTTAGAAGTTATGAGCTCCCATCAGCCACATTCACTCCCACTTTTTATACGGAAAACAAGCTGATATACCTGGCTTTGCTCCGGATTAAAATGCTTTCATGTCTAATATTTCTAATGTAAAAACTACTATTGTATAAAAATTATAATACACAAATTTTTTTCTTATCTGAAACGTTTTTAATTAAATTGGGAATATCAATTGAAACAGCCGTTTTCTCCATAAATTATTAGTTGTTATATAGCTACTTCAAATTTTGTTAACAATTACTAAAGTAAAAGAAAGGTTTCAATGAATATGTTGAAACAATTAAATTAACTAGTTAATTATTCATCAATTTAAAGAATGAAAATAAATCAATCATTAGTTGGTCCCGATATAAATTGTTAATCGTCTATTTTTAAAATTTTCTTTCAGCATTCGTCCAGAATTCTGTGAATGTATTCTGGCAACTATATATATATATATTTGAATTATGCTTGTTCTTCAACAATAAAGAATATTATTGCAAATTCCGTATAAATTAATTTGAAAAAATATTCAAATGAGAGAAACAAAATGTATGGAAATGAAATTTTTGTCAAAGTTAGTCAAAGTTTTGTCATTTTTGTTGAAGGTGTAAAAAATAGTTTCGTGAGATAATGTTTTCCAAAGATATCGCGGAAAAACGACTTGCTTAATTTTTAATTAACTGAAATTTTAAGTAACTTTTGGGCTTTGAAAATTTGCAGGGGAACTTTCTCTTGCCTTAAATAAAAAGTGTGCTAACTCTGGTTGAAATCAGTCCAATGGTTTAGGAGGAGCTGTGGAGCATACATACATAGACACAATAATTTTTATTTAAATTAAGATAATTATTAAATAATTACAAGATTAAGATTGCTGGCATATACTATAAGCCATAAAAGGTTTTAGTGAAGATATCGTCAAAATTAAATATTTAATTTTATTTAAGTAAATAGTTCATTTTAATTCATCAAACAGATAATTTTAATAGTTAATTTGATAATTAGTTAATTTGCCAGATTACTTTAATTTGATATTTAACTAAACATGGCTGCACCAAGATTTGTTTAATAAATTTAATATAAAATAGCCAAAAAAGATATATAAGAGTTCTCTTTATCCTTTTTAATATAGAAAAACATCTAATTAACTTTAAAATTGTTTTGGGGGTTTTCTGCCTGAGTATTTGCTTTTAACTGTTGATGGAGATTTAAATTTACTGGCCAAAATGGCTGCATTGGTATCTGTTTGCGTTTTATTCGTCGAATTGAGCGGACTGTATTGATTATTTATAATATATGATTTATTTACATATATACAGGTTGTTCCAATATATACAGATATAAATTCAATGGCTGCTGCTAGTTGACATAAGTTGAATATGCTCATGAAAGAGCCAGTTGCGAACAATAGTAATAAAATTGAACATGGTAACTGCAATGTCACACATGAAGTGAATGCGTTGTGAAATACTACAACAATCTTGAATATGTATAATCCAATGCGTTACTCATGTGGTAGAGTAGATATGCGTTTCAATATGTAATGAAAACATAATGTGAAATACATAGGCGAGCTCACTGACATGAAAACCAAACAACTTCTTCTAATTCTGACAGAGATGCAGGATGGCGGCGTCAAAGGGTTGCTATAAATTAGAAAAGGAGACAAACTAGTAGTTGGAGCGAAAAATATCCTATGCTTGAAAAAAACGTATTAAATTTGGAACTCACAATGTTTAATAGTTTTTATTTTCTTCTGTGTTAAGAATTTAGTGACTATTATCTCTGTAACCAGGGGGTTCTCTAAATGAGCCCATTCTAGTAATGTTTAAATGTTTCATGTCATGTGATTTTAGCATATGACAAAGCAACGTTCGCACAATTATATGGTAACCTAGATTAAATAAACTGATTTTTAAATCTAGAGTAGTTCTTGATCCGTGTCAAGTGTCAATTTCTTGCTACTGTTTCAGATAGGCTGGCTTATTGTTATCTAGGAGATATTTGCACTGCTGAGTTGTTTATTTCTTTATGACTCTTACCTGTTGAATGATGTTGTTATATGTGAGAGATGTGTTTATGTGTTGAGATATAATAAATATTGACCAATGTATTGACCAAAAAATCTATCATAACTTTTTGGAATGAAAAATGGAATGATAAAACCTTGATATAGTAAAAAAATTAAATGTCATGAAAACAGAATCATAGCGTAAATAGTGCAATGTGTAGAAACAATAAAGTTATTGGCTGTGTCTGTATTGATCAATATGTAATATTTCATTACTTTTGTAACATTAACGTAAAGGAATCTACCTTTGCCTTCAAGCTTGCCGAAAAGGGATTTTTTGATTTAAAATGATTGCAAAAACTCACTGGACTGTCTTTCAGATTCTGAAGAATTCACTCTAAGAGAGGGAGGTTGCATTATGCATGATCTTCCACCAACAATATATTTCTATCCATTATCAGCCTCGGTTGTCTATCAAAGTTGTTCTTGACGAATTCCGGAGTGCCCGCCCCTTAAAAAGAGGTTACCTCCATTCTTGACGAGTACTGAGTCCCACATGGCGAGAAGTAACTGTCAATCAGCTGTATAGGATTCATTTCAGCAGTGATTAGAGGCAGGGCGGGGGTGCGTACATTGGAGCTTCTTAGAAGCTAGGTCCTTCTCATGGTCGGTCTTAGAAAACCTGGAAATAGTTCTGAGAAAAACGGAAGTCTAGAGGTGGCCAGAGAGAAGATCTTGAGACGGAGTGGAGGAGTGTGAAACTGTGAGAGCTTAACTGTGTTTGGCTGTGTTCGTTTTAGGATCAAGTGCTCAGCAATCTGGCTTAAACTTGATGAAAGGGAGATAGGTCGATAGCTGGTTGTATCTGTGGGGTCTTTCCCTGGTTTTAAAATTGGAACTACAGTTGCTGTTTTCCACCTAGTGGGAAAATGACCGAGGGTCATAATCTTATGGATAATTGTGGTTATTGTTAAAATAGTATGTAAGGGCAAGTTTTTAATCATTTTATTGTTTATTCCATCGATGCCTGGGGCTTTATTAATACTCAGACTTTTAATGCAGTCTAGGACTTCAGATGGGAGAGGGGGATCAAAGTCTTTACAGACTGAATTCGCTTCGGTGCGAAAACGCATGACAGATTCAGCGACTAATTCCTCAGTGTCAGGATTGGTAATATTGTTTAGAGTAAACTGTGTCTGAAGGCTTTCGGCCAAGAAGTTTGCTTTTTCTAAGTCAGTGTTAGCAATACCTGCTGGTCCATTAAGAGATGGAACGTTTTTAGTTTTCTTTTCAAAGGGAGTCACAAATTTCCAAACCTTGCCATCAGTGGCGTTGACATTCAAAAGCTCATTTGTGATGGCATCGGTTTCAATTTTCTGATCAAGTTTGTTAATTTGTTTGTTTAATTTGTTAAGTTTTCTCTTGAGGAATGGGTCACGGTAAGTTTGAAATACCTTCCTGGCAATGTTTCTCTCAGAATTCAATTCGCTAAGTTTACTATCATGATAGATGTAATTTTCTTTGTTTGGATTAGAAGTGGAGATCTTGGCATTAATTATTTCATCTTCAAGTCTACATACTATACTATCAAGTTGCTCCGCTGTGTTTAGAAAATGCGGTTTGATGAATTCAGAGTTTTTAAGAGTATCTTTAATTTTTTTTCCAATTAGTTTTTAGTTTTTCAGGATATTTAGGGATCGAGTATTACAGGAAGAAATTAAGCGTAATTGGATTATGGTCAGAGCTGAGTTCGGAAACAGAATGAGTTTCATATGGATAGAGAAAATTTTTAACTGTAGCAAAATCAATGGTATTTGCAGAATTTGTACCGAATCTAGTTGGGGTGCTTGGTGCTAGGACTTCATGTCCCGCCTGTAGAGCAAATGTTTTAATGGAATTTCCTCTTGGACAATCATAATTGCAACCACAGGAAATATGATGCGCGTTGTAATCTCCGCATAGTATTTGATTGGGACTGATTTGCAATAAAACTTCAATATCAAAGGTGAAGATAGAAGTGTCAGAAGTGGGGGGGAATGTAAATCGAGGTTAATGTAATTGGATCCTGATTTTTAAAATTAATTGCTAGAACACATGCCTCCACGTACCTTAAAACGTACCACGTATCTAAAAGTTAATGGATTATTAGGCTTCCTAAGTATCTTCCTTCTCTCTACCACACACTCCGAGAAATAACGTTGTAAAATTATTAAAAATTAAACAATACATATACATTTATATACAAACATATTATAAAACTGAACATGCAAAGAAGTTGAATACCAAATAATTTTTTTCTTTCCTTTCTGATGGTTACTGTACACTGTCTGATGGTTCTTTCCATTGTTTTTTTTGTAAGTTAACAAACAAATTCTAAAGGAAATAACTTCTTTTCTAAAGGATTTTTTAAACTCTTAAACTAATAGAGAGCATGTAATGTCAGACGCATCTGTTCCACTGATGCATTTAAAATTTATTGCATAATCATTTTTTATAATTGATATGGCGGCAAATATTGATAAAGCCTAATGGGTAACAAGTAAAACTGTTGTTTACGGTGCGGTCTCGTTTTCCATCAATTTTTTATTTATTTATTGTCACGAGGAGATGACTCCCGATGCATGCCGGTAAAAGTCGAGCCATCCCTCTCTTGGCGACGAGAAGTTAGCGAAAACAGAACCGGACCTTAAACTAAACCACAGTTTTACCGTTTAATATTGCTTACATGTTATGAGAAGCTACTTGTCAAATTATTTCGTCGTAAGATAGTTCTTCTTGGGTTCGCGCAGACTACACAGAGAAATATTCTCGGAATTTCGTTACTGCATGTTCATTTACATAATCAAAGATTTCGCTATCCTTCGTAATTAATTTTTAATGTAACTAATTTGGTGAAACATTAACTACCATAGATTCCGGATGCTGTGAATTGAAGAATTAACTTAGGACTTCATAAGCAAAAATGTAACATGCTTTGTAATATGCCTGCAGCGCCATCTAGCGATTAGTGAGCAGTGTTACTTAAGATATGGATGGACTCATCTCTATTAATTTTAGACAATCTGATAACTTGTATTATCAGAAAGATACGATTAATTTCTTTTGGAAATAAACATATTTTTAATTAAATTTAGAATTGCAAATTGCAAGAGAACATTACGGTAGATATTTTTTATTTTTGAAAAGAAACCATATTATTCCTTTATCCCCAAACTCATTAATGTAAATGTCCATGCATATTTATAGTTACATTTGGAAAATCCTGAGAAGTATCCAAATAAAGCATTCGGTTTTCATCAAGGAAACACAGGGATGGCAAGTAGCCGTGAGTATCGGAAATCTTTAGTCACAAGTATAAGGAATTCTTGAGATTCAAACTTATTAAAAATGCTTGCAGCAGATGCCACACAACTTTTTATAACACCTACTATATAAAATACTTTATTCAGGAAATGTTAAAGAGTATTTGCAGAAAGCGCAACTAAATATATAAAGTGTACCATTTAAAAGGAATCATTTATGATTTCGATTAGTGAATCTGGAACATAAGAATTATGTTTTTAGAATAATAATATTAATCTGAATATGTGTCTAATTTGAAATTTACAAAATAATAATAAAAATAGCAAATATTATTACCGTTATTGCATAATAAATATTAACTTACCAAAATTCAAATAAATTATCAATCGCGAGCAAATATATAGCATATCGTACCTATGGCATATTTCTCTAATTAATGAAAACTCTTTTATCTTTAATTTCAGAAAATTTTAAACTTTGCTCTCGTGCGATTACTTTTGGGATAAGAAAAATTTTAACAATTTTTCTTGATCGTACTTTTAAAATGATGTCCATGTAGCATCATCATCACTTCACCCCTGTTTTTCTTTTAATAATAATTCTATAATCACATAATTCTAAATCCAAAGGGCGGTTCCTTTAAGCATTCACTTTACCCTGTAATATTCATAATTCCATGCGTGTTCTTCCTATAAGGCACTTGATGCTCCAGATCAACAGACATCTGTAATCTGATGCCTCGGGGGGGCCCCCCCCCCCCAATCACCACCAAACAGCAAGACAGTCAGCCAGTGAACTCCCACCCCTTCTCTTGCCTCTGCATAGAGACTCACACCACCAAAATCCAGCAGCACAAATAGTCAAGTCTTCAACTTGTTATACCGGGGATTAGGACCCCTTCGGGGGCCATGGGTCCCAAAAAGTAATTTGTTGTCCGGTTGTCCAAAAAAGAATTTTGTTCTCTGCGCCCTACTCTTTATAATATCTTCAACTTGGACTTCCCCCAGTATGGCAAGATCCTCAACTGCCTATTCGGGGAGATCCTTCACGAACATTCCTATTTGCAAGAAGATTGCAATCCTCAGGTAAAAGGTAGCTAAAACAAGCATTTAGAAGATGATGACTGATTTCTTTTCTTTATTGCTGTTGCATTTTTTTCGTAAATCTGATGGATCTTTTTCGTAATAAGTGAATTCGCTCACATGCTAAATTAAAAGAAAAAAGTTTTCTTCGGGCAACTAAAATTGTTGCAAAGAGATGAAAAAAGAGCATCTAATTAAACGATTAAAGGCATATCTTTGCAAAGGGAAACTAGAACATTCACGTCTTCTCTTCGATTTATGTGTTTGGGGTGTTTATTTGATTGATTAAATCGTTCTAGAAAGAGAAAAGCAGTGCCAAGACTCACCAATTATATGCCTTTTGAAGATATGTACAGATATATAATATTACATAGTTTATCAAAGCACCGCACTCTCCTTAATTTCAGAACGGAGGCGTTTAGAGTCATAAAGGAAGTGTTTATATTTATAGTAAAGTACTTATGCTCTATGCGGAAAGACCGTTTGAGCGGTATCGAGAGTCGATAGTTACTGCTCTTATATCAGAAACTGTGCCAGATACCGAAGAAACCCACCTTGCGCACATTAATGTCTCGATTGTCCGCGATATCCAGAACTGTGTCGTCACAAAAGGCTGAGTAATAGAGCATTCCTCAGTCATTAAGGTCGTTAATCCTTCTTGCTACAAAACTCGTTTGGACAGTAATAACTGATTAAAATACAAGCCCCATCACCCTGTTAATGAAAATTCCGTATTAAACATTAATCGATCAGCGTGCTTGATGTTGAGCTTGAAAGGTACATCTAGAAATTCGTTTCGTCTAGTAATGTACTGCCTATTGTATAAGTCATTAAGTGAAAGACATGCCTGATCTCTCAATATTACGTCTTCAAAGAATTTTCAATTGACGTCTAAGAGTTGCATGATAAAGTTAAACCACGAGTAAGCTCTCTCAGCATTCCCTGCCAGTAGTAATGAGCACCGAGTTCACTCAACATTTTCCAAGCATGGCTTTTGAGACGCATATAGTCCATCCGTGACATCACAGCTTTAAACGGGGTTTACAAGCGGGCAGTAATCAACCGCCAGTAAGTTGACGCATGCGCAGAATCAGAAAAGTTTTAACCGGGCCAAGGCAAGTCTCAGTCCGAACCTGACAGCTACATTCCATTTTTCTGTCTTTCTCTCATTCTGCGCATGCGTTGCAGAATTAGGCATGAGAATGGAAGTCTTTTTGGAGTTAAAAACTGGACTCTATCCAATGTTTACCATCGTTGTTAAATTTTCTCTGAGATTTTTTTTTCAATACTTCTCCTAATTTAGGTATGATACGTTTTTTTCCTTAACAATTCTGTTCAATATGTTCTTTTATTTAACAATTTTTCAACGCTTAAATGTTGAATGCTTTAGGCAACAGATATATATTTTATATTAAATAAATAAACTTTTGTAATTGAAATAAATGCTTAATCTAATCGAGGTATGAAAAATGAAATTAAAGCTTTCTTTATTTTATATATTACTTCCAATCAAATTTTTAGGAAAATAAAACAATACCTCCTTTATATATTGTAACTTTGGCAAGTTTATTTTGCTGTTAGCGAACATATTTGCTGTACTGTCACATTATAAAATTGATGAATATGCACATGCAAAAGGATTCCTTTTTCATATTTAGAGTTAGTGATCACTTTGGTACTGTTAACACATAAAAGAATTAATAATGTAGTATCTTTCTTTTTATTTCTACAGAATGCTGCGTTTTATATTTATATTCAATTTGTCATATTATATCAATATTAGTGCATGCTTGTTACATTTGCTGCTCTTGCTAGTGTTATTTAAACGCTGTCACCGCATCAAAAAGTGAATGCTATTGTAGCTGTTTGTATGCTTCTATATTCGGACATTATTTTCACAGAGTTATTTTAATTATTTTATTATGTTCTTGGTAGCCAACCATAGAATCACATATTCTTCTTACTTTGTATATCCAGAAAAGAATTATTTTCTAGTGTTAAGAAGTGCAATATATAGTGCCTGTTGAATTTGACTTCCTGATGCTTTCACTATATAAAAAAATCATATTATCCCATTTTATACACTCAATATTACTAGTAACTACTTCTTTCTTACTTATTAAATTTGCTGAATTGTAATATTTTCTTGTTTTATGAGCTATATCATTTTTAATTTAACAGAAACTAATCTCTTATTGGTCAGATAAATTTAAAATATTCATATTTTTTACATGATAGACAATATGTTAAATTATGTCTTATACAAAATGGAAAAGATTCTAATATTTTGCAAAAGGATTGTTTATATGAAAATACCAGGTGCATTCCGTCTTTGATAATATGCTTGTAACACTTTTGATTTTTATTTGAACAGTATTTTATTTATTCGGAAAGGCAAACAGAAAATTGTCTTTGTGTCTAATAAAGCTTTATTCTGGGGTGTGTTTCCAAGTTTTTCATCCCCATTTTTTAAAATATACTGTAGAGTTATTCATTATATAGTTCAATATGAGACTGTTAGAATACATAGTAGTTTAGGAAAAAATGTATTTCACTTTTAATGTATTTCATATTTTTCAATTTTATCTTGCATGTTATTGTTATACTGTAGGTATTGAAAGGTAATGAATGTTTCTGAAGTTTACTTTGCATGTTTTCTCTGCAGAGATAATGATTAATCTACTGTATGCATGTTTTACAGGTGCTTAATTTTTTTTCATATTCAGAATTCAAGGCTGATCTCGCTGCTGTAAATAATAAAAAAAATTTTTGAAATAATCTTTTTTTTTTATCCAGGAATGAATTTTTTCTAGTGTTAAGAAGTGCAATATATAGTGCCTGTTTAATTTTACTTCCTGATGCCTTCACTATATCAAAAACTGCCCTTTTCATGGCCCAAAACACATTTTTTTTGTTTATAACATGCAGGGTTTTCAGTCAAATTATACGAAATTTACACAATATTCGTCAACACATCAAAGAAGCATTGTATTGAAATTTAAAGTATATGCTTTGAATATTATAGGAAATATGATTATTAGTGGTAAATAATTTCCAGCTGCACATGTGAGAAATATAGCATAATTTATCTTTAATAAATTCTCAGCCATATATATACGACAGCTTACATAAATATTCCAAGTGAATTCTGCTAACATTCAGTAAGATATCGACATGGACACAATTAGGACTTCAGTTGTTCTCTAAGAGAAGCTAAAAGATGAGAGATTTTCCACAAATGATATTTTTTGAAACCTGAATATTCGAACAGCACTAATTAATTTTTTGAGAGTTGAATATCAGATTACTCATGTATAATTATAAATTAAACGCACTATTTAAATTGCATTCTACGATAACAATTCGAGAATGGTATTTTAAAAAATATCAATTTATGCACGAAACCTCATCATTTCGCTTCTCTTAGAGTGCAACACCTCGTTGCAATGCAGATATCTATCTGAATCTTAACGGTATTTAACTAGAATTTTTATATAAGTTGCTCTATATATCTGAAGTTGAAGTTATGAAAGAAGAATTATTGTATGTTTAGCTCATGCGAATTCAAAATTTATTTACTACAAATACTGAATTTTCTTTTGATATTCTAAGTATTTACTTCAAATTTTAATACAATGCTTGATAAACATATTGTCAAGTATTATGTAAGTTTCGTATAATTTGGTAGAAAACTCTACATGGTATAAGCAAAAAATATGCGAGAAAATTTGGTATATTTCCAGAAAATCTTTATACTTTCTCGACTATACATGCCTATTTTAAAGATAGCATGTAAACAATGAACATAGAAAGCAACACTAGTGGAGAAATATGCAAATCCGCTATCTGTGAAACAGCGCAAAACGAAATCATTCTCTACTTCATTCATTTCTGGTTGGTCCTATAAATGCTCTAGTGACCGAATATTAACAATAAAATGTCAGTTAAAGCCTATTCACCACATGGTCTAACATCAAGTAGAATTCTTCGACATTTCGGATAGAAATTAGAATAAATGTGTAAATCTGAAAGTGTCTGGATACTCTTGTATATTCTTTTTTAAGTTAATTGCTCAAAATTTATGCATTTCCTATATCTTGTCAATTATAAATAACCTTTAAAAATATCCCTATTTTGATTTGGGAAGGTTATTTTCAGAGAGAAAAAAAACTGCTACATCTTCTGCTATTACGGATTTCGAGATTGCTTCGACATGTAAATTAGTCAAATATATCTATTTCAGGCTTGTTCAAGGATTATAGACTGCACGCAGGTTCCATTCATACTGCATTCCTCATATTCTTCAAATATATTTAGCAAACTATACAACATTTTCAAAGAATAGACACTTTAAAATGTGTTTTTAAACATTGAACAAAAGTTATAAGAAATTATCACGGTTATAAATGAAACATGAATTATTATTTGATATATTCAATTAATCCCCACGTTGGAAAAATCAATTTAACAGTCCTTAATTTTTCAAAATAGAAAAATCTATTTTATTTCAAGCGTAAAAGTACTCTTATTTTAACATAACAAGTCGCCCGAACCATTGGTTTTCCCACGCTTCCGAAACAGCTTAGATAAAACAGCTTAGGCTCTTGCGCAAGAAAAAAATGCACATGGTTTACAAAATCTAATTGCCGCAATTTAAATACTTCCGAAAAACAAGGAGAACCATAGAAAGTTATTGATATTAAAAAAAAATGAGTAGGGGCCGCGTTTTGAAAGACTCTCGTTCTATTTTTTCTCTCTGTTTCTGTCCTCTTGATAGACAACGTCACTTAAGTTAATGATCGTGGTTAGAAAAGATTTCTTAAATATCGTGTCCTTCAGCTTAACTGCTAACATAAAAAATCAGCGACGTCGTTAAGCAAATAATTCTCTTACTTATTGGTGTATATAAAATGGAGGGGTGACAGTACACATCAAGACAAACAAAAAAATTCAATAGCACGTGGGGGCGCTAGTGACGTATAGTGGGTGAAAATCACAAAATTGTGTCTGCGGAGCAGTTAGGAATAATATGACTTTTACTTCTGAATCACCTGAAATCACTGGTTTAATATTCATCGGAAGGTCTGACACTTAGGATCGTGACCGCCACAGCAGATATCCTGAACACACCCGGAATCTTCGACCATCGTTTCTACGTCATTGTTCCCTATGATATGACTTTCGCAGGCGCTACGAAACTGTTTTAGTAGCCCTGTTAGCTCTATATTCTATTGCAAAAAGTTTTGTACGTAGGCAGTTTAATAAATGTTGTCACAAAATTCGCAAAATAAATCTATCACAAAAATGCGTCTGCAGAATGTGACGCAGTTTGGAATAATCAGACTTGAATACATGGACTTCTGACTCACCTGAAATCACTCGTTTATAATACACCGGAGGATCCGACACTCAGGGTCGTGACCGCCACAGCAGACTTTCTGAACACATCCGGAACCTTCGAGCGTCGTTTCTACATCATTGTGCCCTATGATATGACTTTCGCAGGCGCTACGCAACTATTTTAGTAGCCCTGTTAGCTCAATGCATTGCGTAAATTTTTCTACCTATGCTGTTCAATAAATATTTTCTGTATTCATTTTTGTTCTGTTTCTTCCCCGTCACATTTTGTAAACGCATTTGTGATTTTCACTCAAAGTCATTTATGATCCCATGTTCCATTGTATTTTTTGTTCGCCTTAATGTGTACTATCTTCCCTCCAAGTGCGTTATTGGATTCCATAAACACCCTGCAGAGTTCATACACTCTAAAAGAAAAGGAAAAGTAATTGTAAGCGTATTTAATATTTAAGCCTGATAAAAGCTTGACTGCAACTTATTTATTGTTATAACATTGTATATAGCTATTCCGGTATAGCAGCGCCGTTGTACGTTAAAGCGCCTCTGCAGCACCACGAAACTTGGCGACAGCGCTATCTGGCAAGCAGTCTGTGTGTCTGTTTTCCAACTAGCTGTTACAAAACATTCCAGTACATTCGGGACAATATTAAGCATTTTTGGTTGATTTACTAATTTTTAACAATTGGAAATATGCTCTACGGGCACGTGTAGAAAGCTAAGAGACGAAACAGAACACATCATCTCGAAATTGATGTATCTTCACTAAAATGACGTATTGTATTCCGAGATGTTTGCTATCAAATTCTTTAGAACTTGTGTTTAAACTTGTACAGTGAGTTTAAAAAAAAAAATTCAAAAAATAGAAAATTAATTGTTCAGCTTAACGTAGGCTACCATTCGTTCTTTTTAAACAAGGTCGCTAGAATTATTCTTATCACCTTGATATATCCTTAAAACACATAAGTGGGAAATAACTTTTTTTTTTTTGCCAACTTCATTGTAGTCATGTGTCGTTCACTCCGGAACGAATCCGTGCATCCGACTCTTCAAAAGAACGTTCGCATCCGATTCCTACCAAAAGGAACGAATCCTCTAAAACGAACGAACTGCTGAATCGGATTCGTGAATCCGTGGATTCGGATTTATGAATCCGCGGAATCGGACTTACTGATTCAGCGGCATCATGATTCCGATTCAAAATCGCTGATTCGGATATATAATCTTAGAAGACGATTTGTTTCGTTCTGGAATGGATGATGGATGCAGATAAGTTTCTTCGCGTGGAGCAGAAGATGCTAAGATTCGGTTGATTTCAATAATTGCAATAGGTTATGCTGTGCATACAGATTCCTGAGGTTGTTTACAAAGGAACCAGTAGAATAGTTGGTTTGATCAATGATTCTTTTGATATTGCTTGAGAAGTAAAAGAGTTGATAGTTAAAAGAAGATGCAAGTAAAAAGGATTCATAATAATTATAATTAAAAATAATTATAATTTTTTGTTCTTAACTCAAGATTTCAATATCAAAAATAGTTTCATTAGTTGAATCTCGGTACATTGAAATTAATGGATTTGATAAAAAATATTTAAGAGAAAAATTTGAGTCTGTACTTTTTTCAAACAGGCAAGAATTTTTGGTATAAAAGTTTAAGATAAGTCAACAAATAGGCACGCATTTTAAAATTTATTAAGAAATAATATTTTTCCAATTCAGTAATTTAAAGAATTACTCACATACATGGAATACATTACGTCATTTTTTTTATATACCTTTTGGTTTTGAACACTTCATTTAAGTATGCCATCTTCCGCACATGCTTACGTGGCAAGGTCTGTAGAACGCCATGTTTCTTCGAACAATGCTGACATGGGTTCGAATCGCGGGCAGGTACTGTCTTTGCAAGACAAATATTTGAAAATTTTAATTTCGTATATTTTCTTTATAAAGTTATTTTGTAATATATATTCAGCATTTTATTTTATCTTACTCTTTATTTCCAAACCTTATTTATTATTAGATAGATTTTAAATAATTTTAACTTATTACTCATATATAAGTTTAAGGAATTATTTAAAATTTTTATAATAATAAATCAGGTTTGGAAATAAAGAGTAAAATAAAATAAAATGCCGAATATATATTATAAAATAACGTTTTAAAGAGAATATCCGAAATTGAAATTTTCAAAACATTGTCTTGCAACGACTATGCCTGCTGAGATTTGAACCCATGTCAGCAGGGTTCGTAACACGACGTTCTCCCGACGAAGTCACGTATGCACGTGACTTATCCTGCATATTTAAAGATATCTATAGTTTGCTCAAAATTTGAAGGCAATTAATTCAACTGACAGGAATTTACTAAAAAATTACATTTTGTTAATATAGTTATTAGCAGATTTTAACAGCAGTGGATCTTTCATAACTGCAAAGAGTTGTTATATATTCCTTCATGATGATTAAAAGATTTTTTTTTTCCGTATGGAGCTCATTAGAAATGGGTGAGATTATATTTAATTAGAAAGAAATCTGAGCTGAAATTCCATTAGTAAACGCTTCAGTAAATATATTGTTTCCAACAAATTAAATGACGTTCAGGGGAAGTCCCAAGCAGATAACAGAAATCAAAAGCGTCTCTAAATACTGAAGGTTCTAGCAAAGTTTCGTTAAATTCACTAACGACATTTTAAATAATTAACAGAAATGTTAATTTAAAAATAATTAGTAATTAAAATTAATTGGTAAAATTATCATCAATATAATTAATTATCTAATTATAATTATTAATCAAAATTATTCTTTAAAATTAATATCAATATAATTAATTATAATTATTAATTAAAATTATTCATTAAAATTAATATCAATATATTTAATTATAATTATTAATCAAAATTATTCATTAAAATTAATATCAATATATTTAATTATAATTATTAATCAAAATTATTCATTAAAATTAATATGAATATAATTAATTATCTAATGAAAATTATATTTTTATTGATTATGATTCATAATTATATTAAAATAAAAGTTGAATAATAAAGATTATTACAGTAATTATTTGCGATAAATCCATTTACGTTTCGGAACGAATCGGCCGATCCGAATCCACGAAAGGAACAAATCCCACATATCTCACCAGTTTAATAAATCAGTGTGAAAAACACTGATATTTTTTAATATATCATCAGTAATATTTGTTATATATAATTGATATGTATAATTTTATATTGAAAAAGATTTTAGCAAAAAAGTGGTAACGAATATACAAGTTGAATTATGTTCGGATTTCTAGGAGTAAATAATTATTATTTTTACCAGGTGTCATCCTTCTCTACGGTGTAAGTCCTTAAAATTATTAAAAAATTAAACAATATATATGTATAAACGAACATATTACTGGTCCGCACCTAACGAAAGAATACAATACAGAATTTTTAGTTCTTTTCTGATGGTTACTGTACTCTGTCTGCTTATTATTTCCGTTTCCCCTTTGAAAATTTGTTACCAAATTTAAATGGAAACAATTACTTATCTGAATTGTTTTTGTAACTTATAACTGAAAGAGAACATGCAATGTCAGATACATGTGTTCCATTCAGTTGTACTACATTGTGAAGCTTCTCAATTTCAATGCATTTAAAATTTAATCAATAATCATTTTTTATAATGATATTCATAAAGCTTTCATTGATGTATCTCCAACTTTGCTTCCGTGGTATGAAAACTACATGTCAAATATTGTCTTTCCCAAAAGATTTTCTTGTGTTCGCACAGATTTCAGAGCGAAATATTCTCGGACTTTTGTTACTGGCTTTTAATTAAAAAAAATCAAATGATTTCGTTTTCCTTAATAATCAGATTTGACTGCAACTAAATGGGAAATACAATAACCGCCTAAGATTTCCACTGCTGGTAATAGAAGAATTTTACCAATACTTCAAAAATAAAAGTGCAGAGTGGCTTCGCGATAAGTGGACAGCGCCATCTAGGGCTGAGCGAGAAATGTCACTTAAGACACTAATTTAGACAACCGATGAATTCTGCTATAACAAATGTATTATTGATTTCTTTTGTAAATAATCTTACTGTAACTAAGTTGATTATTGGAAATTGCAAAATAATATTACTGTAGATATTTTTTTATCTTTGAATTGAAAATATGTATATTATTTCATTTCTCCAAACTTATTGTAAATATGCGTACATTAGAAACTCCTAAGATAACGCTGTACGTGCCGTATACAGTTTTCATCCAAGAAAAGCATGGTTTGTAAGTTGTGAGTATAGTAAGTAATAGTAAGTGAGTATCGCAAATCTTTAGGAAAAAATTATTGCATTTTTAAAATTCAAATCTCACATTTTATAACATGTACTAAATGAAACATTTTATACATGAAATACTAAAGAGCATTTTCTAAAAATGAGACTAAAAATAAAAGGCCAACTAATTAAAAGGAGTCAGTTATAATTTCTGTCAGTGAATCAGGTACACAAGAATGTTTCTAAAATAATATTGTTAAATTGAACAATTTTAAATTTTCCAAAATATTGTAAATATTATTAAAACGAAATAAATATTTATGTAACAAAATTCTAATAAATTAACGATCCGGAACATTAATATAAACCTTATTTTCTTATTTATTAATTGTTTTTTTATCTTTCATTGCAGAAGAATTTAAATTTTGCTATCGTGCAACCACTCTTCGGATGGGAAATATTTTTACGATCCCATTTTCATCCACATCGGAAAAGGAGCAATATGTAATAATGAATAATTTAAAATTTTTTTATCAAATTTGAATGAACTGCTTTAAGTAAAGATGATTTTCCAAGCTATATCTGCAAGCGTATATTGAAGAACAAGCCGACTTCGGCGACCACCTGTTCGCCCATTTAAATTAGTTTTTATTTTTGTATTTTATATTAATTATAGCATTCAACGTCGCGATTAAATCCTCGACAACCCAGGAAGGATGGATAAAAAAAGTGAATATTTCATTCTATTTCACAGATAGTAAAATATATAAAGGAGTGATTTAAAAATTGCCAGCGATACAATTCTATATGATGAATCACAGATAATGAAACTTAAGAACTGCGTTTCAGATATCTGTCACTCAATTCATCTATCACTCGTCGGTAGAATGATTCACGCTGAATATGGTCTCGTAAGCCCAACATACTGGAGGCTCCGTGAGAAACAGTGGGTGCCAGATTGGGTGGAAAAACTGAGGCGACAAAAAATTTATTGGCATGTAAAAGACCCGGAAATGCAGGGGGTAGAGAATAAAATTAAAAAATTTCACTAAAAAATTAGTTAGTTTTCCAGAGCACTATTGCTTTTTTGTGACTCCTACTTTCAGGTAGCTAAAATGAAATAAAAATGTAATATTTCTCTAAAGGAGAAGGGGGGTTACTGACCCTCTTCGCCGCTCCCTGCACTCGTCGCCACTGGTGTGAACTATGAATGAGGAGCATTTCTCCCCGTTCTCTCCAGTGCTAAAAATAAAACTTTGACCTTGAGGAACATTGAACAATGTTGTTCCTCCCCTGGAAATTGTATTTGAAAACATATTCAAAAATTAATTAAAATTAAACAAAATGTCGCATAGAAACAAAATTAGTGTCATTGAAAGGCTAATTTTTTTATCTTTAAGATGATGTGAAAATGATTTTAATGCGCGAATATGCTTCGAAGCTATCGAGGAAAAACCTCACAATTTAAGGTAAATTTTAATTAATTAAAATTTTGGAAAATCCTTTTTTAGTGAGCACCAACTACCCTAAAAGCAACCAAAAGCCAAATTTCAAGCTCCTAGTCCAAGAGGTTCGAGAAATTTCGTGATGAGTGAATCATGTTGTTCGTCTTTTATATATTTAACTAGCCGCCTTCGGAGACCAGCTGGTTAGCCCGTTTAAATAACTTTTTATTTTATATTAGTTATAGCATTCCCCGTTGTGGTATCACAACGGGGAATCACAGTAAAGGGAATATTTTATTGCATTTGGCAAATAGTAAAATTATAAAGACGTAAATTTTAGTTTCAAGTGATATAATTTTATATTATGCATCACAGCTAAGGAAACTTAAAAACTCTGTTTCCAATAAATCTCACTCAATGGTAGAATGATTAACGCTGAATATAGTCGCGCCCCGTGTAATACTTGACGCCCCGTGGAAAACAGTGGGTGCTAGATTGGATGGAAAAAGAGAGGCGGCAAACATTTATGGACATCTAAAAGACACGACAGTATAGAGGTTAAAAATTTCCTTAATTTTCCCAAACACAATTGCTTTTCTGCAATTCGTAGTTTCAGGCAGTTAAAATGAAATAAAGATTTCATCTTTCCCCCCAAAAAAATAGGGGGCGACTGAACCTCGTCGCGCATCCCCCACCCCCCGACTCACCGCCACTGGTGTGAATTAGGAACGGGCACTATTAGCACTGGTTCACTTCTTTCTAATGCTAATAATAAAATGCAGTAAAAGGTGTTTTAATTATTACCGTAGAACATGGTTGATTTGAAAATTGTTTAATTCGAATTCAAACGCAATTAGAATTATTTCTTTTATCGCCCTTTGATTTTCCTTTTAAGGTATTGTTAAACAATCGTATATAATTCTATTTTTTTCCCTGTATAAAAAGGTTCCTATCCCAAATTAGATAACTAAGCTCGTTCCTTTTCTGTAGACGTCGGTTTTCGAATTTCTTTTATGTGACACCTTAAAAATAATTTTAAAGCTATTATCTGCATGCTACAGTCGATTGCTACTAAATGCATGACACAGATTAACTGCTTTGAAATTTCATGTAAAAGGTTTGATTCGGTCCTGCAAAGAAGTATTCGAGACATTTGCACCTTTCGTCTAAATTGGAATTGAGCATGATTTATCGCTTAGTTCAAAGCGCTAAAATTTGAAATCATAATTTTGTTTTATGAGCAAAAGTACCAGCATAAAACAGATCTTTTATTGTTTTAACGAATGCTAGTATTAATGTTTAGATAATTAGCTTATTGAGCGAGAGTGATTGATTTGATTTACTATTATTTTTCCCATTTTGAGCTTTATTTCTGTAATCCTCTATATATGTATACATTTCTACTAACATTGTTTAATATTCATTTAACAATTAACTGAATGAAAGGATACACCATTTTATTTATAAACATTTGAATGAAGCGGTTTAGCAACCCAATGAATTTCCACATACTCATAATTTTTAATCTCCAATTTTTCCACAGTAATCGTCGAACTGGAATTTAATTTATTTATTTTATTTATAAGTATTATAATATTCATTAAAACTATTTGTAGATTAAAGTTTAAAAATATTAGTGCGTGGGAAGACCCTCATTATTTTAGGTAAATCCTTCTCGCTGCAATGCTGATGAATTTCTAAATCTTAATAGTATTCACTGGAATATTTCTATAAGTTTTCCTGTGTATATGGCTTCCAATTTATAAAAGAAGAATTAAACGATGTTTCGCAAATGCTCAGTAAAATTTAGTTAATACAATTAATCATATTTTTTTCTAATTATCTAAGCATTTACTTCAAATATTTAGACATTGTTTCGTTGGGAAACTTCATCCTGTACTCAAAGACCACTTAAATTCATGTGATAATTTGTAGCATGTACATGAAATTTATATATGAGGTTTAAATTACTGAATTGAAATTTTTTAAAACTATAAAAATTTAAATGAATGTAATATTAAAAATTGAATAATAAGGAAATTATAAAACCCAGTTATTATTATTAAAAATCTAGTTAAAACATTGATTCTTTCTAGTTATTAAATATAATCTAATTATCAAATTAAATTAAGATATTTGATAATCAATTAAAATATTGATTTAAAAATATGATTAAAAATATAGCAATGCTTCTTAGCAACGTCACTAGCATATTAAAGAACTGCCAGTTTCAGAAAATTAGAATAGTACCGAATCTCACCAAAATAAAAAGGAAAGAACTACAAAATTTTGCAAATAAAACAGGAAAATTTATATATATATATATACCTGGTTCTCCTAATATTATAATAGAAACAAGAGGAAAAAGAAAAAAAAAATTAAAATGATAAGCAGAAACTACGAAATTACTAATTATGTCACAAAAAGAGAAAATTACGTACAGTCAAGTATCCATAATTTACCGTACACTCTTTAGTCCATTATTTATTTCAAAGAGTTTAAACCAGTGTGAAATATGAATGTGCCAATAATCACTATAACATAAATAACAGTTAAGGTTTTCTTATGTCAATAACTAGCTTTATTTTATTTATGCCTTGTTTTTAATTATAATAGTACCAAATGACAATTATAGAATAATAAAGATTTAAAAAATATATTAAATTCTATTAAGTAACTGTAAAATTTCATGCTCCAATTATTTTTTGTCACTAATCCTAAAAGAACCGTCTCACCTCGAAGACATTAAGTCTCGAGGCGCTACGATCGTCTTCGAAATTCATGAGCGAAACCTCTGCATCTTTCTTCCACTGTTTGAAACAAGACGGGGTTTATTTGCAGCGCCATCTGTTCATAATATACAGATGCAATAAGACGCTCTCCATCGATAATATAAATTATAATTTTCGATTTTTCATTTTTATTGAAAAAATTTATGTAATCTTAATAGGAGTTTTTGAAAGCTGAAAAAAATATTAAGGTACAGTCTATTACAACAGATGTTTAAAAACAGCAAGTGGGAAATTATTGTTGTAAAATTATTGTATATTAGGGTGGATCGAAAATTTTTTTTTCAAAATTTCAAATCCTACCTATACAGAAAAGATGTTCTATGGTATATAGATAAATGGAAAAATAAAATAAAAAATTAAATTTTAGGTTAAAAACCGCCGCAAGGGGGTTGAATGTTTGAAAAAAATGGAAAAATATCTAATTTTGATTATACGATTTTTTTTTAAATTATTATTAATCAAAACCTACCTATGCGGAAAAGATGTTCTATGGTATGGAGAGTAAGAGAAAAACAATAAAAAAAATTTAAATTCAAAATTTAATAATGCCGCAAGGGGGTTGAATTTTCTAAAAGAAATGGAAAAATACTGATTTTTGATTATACGATTTAAAAAAATATTATTATTAATCAAAACCTACTTATGCGGAAAAGATGTTCTATGGCATGGAGATTAAGAGAAAAATAATAAAAAAATTTAAATTATAAATTTAATACTACCGGAAGGGGGTTGAGTTTTCAAAAAAAAAAAAAAAAAAATGGAAAAATGCTTAATTTTAATTATTGATTATACGATTTTATATTCGAAATAATTGTTTTTTTGCAATATAAATAACCAAAATAGATGATTAATGAGTAGTGAGTAGTATAATGTACATTGCAACATTTTATGACTCAGCTCCCCCTCCCCACACCGTCAAATCAGTCCGGCTAAACAACTAGAGCAGTAGGCAATCCCATCTTTTTTCTGTCTCCTGCTTTATCCTCCCACGCCTCCATAAGTTCGAAGTGGTACTTCATGGATTCTTCCCGACAGTCACACCTGTAGTGACAGAACGCCGCCCCGTGTCTCCGTGCCTGATGCCATGACAGGAACTGTGCCGGTTGGGTGCACACAGGACTCCTTGTAGTGAAAAAAGTTTTAGCTGCAGTTAGAACATTGGGCCGATTTGGTATTTCCGACCGAGCAGGCGCTGCCATCGTGTCCGCTGCTCTTCAAGATGTGGGCATTATCTCAGAAAGCAATGTTTTGAACGTTGTTGACAGAAATAAAATTCAGCGTGGGAGAATAAAGGCAAGAACCACTCTATTCTCTCAGGTCATAAAAGATTATGACCATGACCAGTTTGGTTTATAATTCGATGGGCGAAAAGACAGGACTCTATCAATGGAAGACAACAGAAGAAAGGTCATAATAGAAGAACACATAAGCTTGGTAAAAGTACCTGGCTCTGAGTACATCGGTCACGTGTCTGTAAATTTCGGGAGAGCGCAAATTATTGGAAATAACATATATAGTTTTTTTTGTCATGCGTTGACAATGACATAGATGTAACAAAGTTGGTTTCGACGGAACATCTGTCAACATAGGTGTCAAAGGAGGTATTATACGTAACATGGAACTGATCCTGAATCGTTCACTACAATGTTTTGTGTGCCAGTTACACGCCAACGAGCTTCCACTACGTCATCTTTTCGCGCACGTGGATAAAACCACAACTGGGCCCAGAAGTCTGACTGGCGAAATAAGAAAATCGTTGGCCGGATGCGAGAAGCTATCTGTAGTTTCATCCACGCCAATAGAAAACACGCTATCTGAAGTGACTAACAAGAAAGACTTAAGTACTGATCAACTGTACTTAATGGAAATTTGTGAAGTCATAAACTGCTGACATTGCAGAGAAAATCTGTCGAAGATAAATCCTGTAAAAGTTGCCACTCAAGGTGGCTTAGAATCGCGAACAGAATTCTCAGGTTCAATGTAGCTCACGAAAATTCATCCGAGGTTTTTTTGACATTAACGACATTCATTACAAAAGTCTATGCGTCTATGTGGTTCAAGATCAAAACGAAACCATAATTAATCTATAAGGCACAGCATTTGCATCAATCAATCGTTCTATCGCGTTATTTCTCGAATGATTTGAAGGATGTCATAGACCCTGTTATTAAAAGAAACTGATTTTTTGGCCATCCAGAAAATGTCCTGATATCAATGCTAGCTGACGACAGAAATCACATAAGGGAATTAGCCCTTCGAAGAATTCTGAAAGCACGCAAAGTCATTGCCTACTGCTCTAATTGTTTAACCGGACTGATTTGATGGTGTGGGGAGGGGAGCTGAGTCAAAAATGTTGCAATGTACATTATACTACTCACTACTCATTAATCATCACTTTTGTTTATTTATATTGCAAAAAAACAATTATTTCGAATCTAAAATCGTATAATCAATAATCAAAATTAAGTATTTTTCCATTTTTTTTTTTGAAAATTCAACCCCCTTTCGGTAGTATTAAATTTAGAATTCAAATTGTTTTATTATTTTTCTCTTAATCTCCATACCATAGAACATCTTTTACGCATAAGTAGGTTTTGATGAATAATAATATTTTTTTTAAATCGTATAATCAAAATTCAGTATTTTTTCACTTTTTTCGAAAATTTAACACCCTTGCGGCAGTATTAAATTTTGAATTTAAATTTTTTTTTATTATTTTTCTCTTAAGCTCCATACCATAGAACATCTTTTCCGCATAGGTAGGTTTCAATTAATAATAATTTTTTTTAAAAAAATCATATAATCAAAATTAGGTATTTTTCCATTTTTTTCAAAAATTCAAACCCCTTGCGGCGGTTCTTAACCTAAAATTTAATTTTTTATTTTATTTTTCTCTTAATCTCCATACCACAGAACATCTTTTCCGCATAGGTAGGTTTTGATTAATAATAATTTTTTTCTCCATAGAAGAGCGTTCCACCCTATTGTATATGCGTTTTTTCCAATTTTGGAAGAAAGAAGAGCTCATTTCTGAGGCTTGATGCAAATATTAGTTTAGAATTTCTTGGATAACTGAAACGGTAATACAATGTTAATACCTGACCAGCTTTATAGTTTTCAACAACATGTGAAAGGTATTAATTTAGGCGATAAAATGCATGATACTGGGAGAAAATGGATTTCATATTCAGACTCTATCAAGGCCGAAACTATTGCCCTAAGTCTAGAGAAACAATTCTCATTAAATGACCTATCTCACAGAGAGACGGAAAATGAGGTAAAAAAATCTACTGAAAACTTCTCCTCCCTCCCACTCACCAATAACCAAATTGATAATCTCAAATGCATTCAGCCCTCTGAGGTAATCAAAGTTATTAAAAATTTAAATATTAAAAAAGCATGCGGGCTTGACTATATCACCAACAAAATGCTTAAAAATTTACCATGCACAATGATCTTCGAGTTTACAGAAATCATAAACAATATCTTTAAATTTAACTATTTTCCAAAAGCGTGGAAGACCGCTGTAGTTGTGCCAATTCTGAAACCCGGAAAAGACCCCACTCAGCCAGAAAATTATCGGCCAATCTCGCTACTCAGCACACTCAGTAAACTAACTGAAAACTTCATTTTAGATAAATTAAACGAGCATCTTGCCGAAAAGAAAATCCTTTCCCCGGAACAATTTGGTTTTAGGAAATCCCTAACTACAACTCATCAACTTCTTAGACTAGTCGAGTATATTACGAGTGGCTTTGAAAAAGGTGAATGCACCGGTGCGGTCTTCCTTGACGTACAGAAAGAATTTGATAGAGTCTGGATCCAAGGACTAATCCATAAACTTATCAGATACAAAACCCCACCCCATTTACTGCGGCTTCTAAAATCTTACCTCGAAGAGCGAAAATTCGCAGTTAAAATTGGCAACAGCATTTCCGAAGCCAAAATTATGAGAGCAGGCATTCCACAAGGAGGGAAAATCTCGCCGGTCCTCTACTCTCTTTATGTTAACGACATTCCAAAAACACATAAAACATTATTAGGTATGTACGCAGACGATACTGCCATTCTAGCTAAAAGTAAAAACCATAAATATACGGCAGCCGCTTTAAACCAACATCTAGCGAAACTGGACGACTGGTTCCTCAAATGGAAAATTGCCCTTAACGTTAACAAACCAGTAGCATTGTATTTCGCCAAGGGTAGAAGAAAATACAAACCAATAGTTAAAATTAAAAACCAAACGATCACCTGGTCTCAGCAAGCCAAATATCTTGGCGTAATACTAGACGAAAAATTAACCTGGAAAAATCATATTACAACAATAAAAACTAAATTTCGTGCAGCCTCAAGAAAACTTTTCCCTCTAATAGCTCGAGATTCGGAAATGAATAGGAAATATAAATTGCTTGTCTACACTGCGATCTTTCGTCCGATAATTACTTTCGGATGTCCCATCTCGGGGGCCGCAGCCAACTCAAATATCAGAATGCTTGAAATTCTAGAAAATAATATAATCCGTCTAATATGCAAGGCTGGATGGTATATGCGAAATGAAGATATAAGAAATGCAATTTAATCTCTTTAAAGGAATTTATCAAAAAAATCTCAGCAAAATTGTATCATAATCTTGATAAAATTGATAATGAAGCCATTCAGCAACTTGAAAATCATTCCCCCGATCCGAAAAGCAAAAGACCCCGGAAGATTCTTTTATAATTGTAACTATAATTTAAAAAAAATTGGAATAGCTATCCTTTCTAACTGTTTCAGACCCATGCCCCCCGTCCCATTCTTCACAAAGCATTTCTAAACCCTGAAGAGCAGTTCCAAACGGCATGTCACTTCCCTTTCAGAGCAAGTAAAGAAAAATTATCACATCCAGAATATGAGTTCTCTCAACAGCAGTAGCTACTCTTTACAGGCACCAGTTCTTGCAGTGCTCCAGCAACAATATCACAACATCCAGATAGATCCCACCCACACATCCTTTGCCTCCAACAACAGCAGCAGACTATCCAATTCCCAGAACTGAAAGTATCAAGCATCAGCAATGTACCATTACCGGGAATTAGGACCCATCGGGGGCCATGGGCCCCAAAAATTACATGTTTACTGTTTACTGTATAAAATGCATGATATTGAATATAATTCTCCCAATAGGCGTAAAATAGCTAAAGCGCGTAATTTGTTTAATAGCCCAGCTAAATTAATTGAAATTTCTTATAAATATGAAGTGCTAAATTCTGAGGAGATTAACGAAACGATTGAGGTTAATGATAATTCTGATAATAGTAAACAAGCTGCGGAGGAACCTGGAAAGGTCGATAAAAGTAAAATTCCTCCAATAATGTTGAAGTGTGTAAAAAATTACGTGGATATCTTAGACGTAATTAGAACTACTTGCGGGCCGACCGAAAATAAATTCGGCAATGGTTACATAAAAATATTCACTATTAGCATTGAGCAATACCAAAAAGTTCAAAGCACTTTAAAAGTGCAAGGCTTCGACTACTATCTTGTCCGCCCTATGGATAAACGGCCATTAAAGGTTGATATTAAGGATCTCCCCTTAGACCATGATACTGATGAAATCAAAAATTGTCTTAAGAAACACGGATTCGTTATCGGCAAAGTTACCCGCTTAACACAGTTCAGGACGAGACAGCCACTTCCATTCTTTCTTGTGGAAGTTGGGAAAAGCGAAATTTCGACCAAACCCGAAGCAATTTTTAAACTCAAAAACCTGAATCATCTGAGCATTACTGTCGATCCATATAGGGGCAGAAAGAAAACCATTCAATGTTTCAAATGTAATCGCTTTAATCATACGGCAGAATTATGCAGTATGACCCCCAGATGTTTAAAATGCGGCTAAAGTCATACAACAATCGAATGTGAAATTAAGCAAAGAATCGAGAAACCTATTTGCATTAATTGAAACCAAGTTGGCCATGTGGCTGCTTATAGAGGATGTGCAGAGTTTCCGAAACTAACTACAGCTCATAAAAATAGAAATAATAAATTTGACTCAAATAAGTACCTAGTTAATAGTAATATCTCATATGCACAGAAAACAAACAGAACTAGCGCTAATACCCTGGATTCGGAGCAACAGATGGCGCCACCGGCGCATAGACCAGCAAATAATGTAAGCAATCAATCAGCAGCGTTTGCAAGAACGTGCATTGAGAGTAATGTAAATAATCCCCCAACACCCGCAATTTCGGGTAACAATGACCTTTCAGTTTTTATGACTGCATTAAAAGAATTAAGAAAACTTATGAAGGAAGCCCCACAATAAATTGCAGCTTTGAAAGCAATGAAATATGCTAACAATACTGCAGATAAATTACAACCTCTAATGAATGCCTGTGCCAGTTCTGACTTCCTTGACGATCCGTAATGGTCAACTCAAAGATGCTCAAAATTGTTTTCTGGAACGCAAATGGGATAAAAACTAAAATCAATGAGTTTAGATTATTTGTAAACAAGTACTGCCCCGATGCTATACTCCTTCAAGAAACCCACCTGAGACCAGACCAAAAAATCTTCCTGGCAAATTATAATTCCTACTACTCATACAGAGCTAATCAACATCCGCAACACCCCAGTGGTGGAACAGCAATTTTAATCAGAAATAATATTCCACATAATCAAATTATCCCTCCCAATCTACGTTACGTGGAGGCATGTGTTGTTGCAATTAATTTTAAAAATCAGGATGCAATCACATTAACCTCGATTTACGTTCCCCCCACTTCTGATATTTCTATCTTCACCTTTGATATTGAAGTTTTATTGCAAATCAGTCCCAATCAAATACTCTGCGGAGATTACAATGCGCATCACACCTCCTGGGGTTGCAATTATGATTGTCTAAGAGGGAACTCCCTTAAAGCATTTGCTCTACAGGCGGGACTTGAAATCCTTGCACCAAGCACCCCAACTAGATCCGGCACAAACTCTGCAAATACCATAGATTTCGCTATAGTTAAAAATTTTCTCTATCCATATGAAATTCATTCTATTTCCGAAATCAGCTCTGACCATAATCCAATTACGCTTAATTTCTTTCTGCAATACTCGATCCCTAAATATCCTGGAAAACTAAAAACTAATTGGAAAAAATTTAAAGATACTCTTAAAAACTCTGGATTCTTTAACCCGCATTTTGTAAACACGGCGGAGCATCTTGATAGTATAGTATGTAGACTTGAAGATGAAATAATTAATGCCAAGATTTCCACTTCTAATCCAGTTAAGGAAAATTATATCTATCATGATAGTAAACTTAGGGAATTGAATTATGAGAGAAATCTTGCCAGGAAGATGTTTCAAGCCTACTGTGACCCAGTCCTCAAGAGAAAACGTAACAAATTAAACAAAGAAATTAACAAACTCGATCAGAAAATTGAAACCGATACCTTCACAAATGAGCTTTTGAATGTCAACGCCACTGATGGCACGGCTTGGAAATTTGTGACCCCCTTTAAAAAGAAAACTAAAAACATTCCATCTCTTAATGGACCGGGAGGTATTGCTAACACTGACTTAGAAAAAGCAAACTTCTTGGCCGAAAGCATTGAGACACAGTTTATTCTAAATAATATTACCAATCCTGACACTGAGGAATTAGACGCTGACGCTGTCATGCGCTTTCGCACCGAAGCGAATTCAGTCTGTAAAGACTTTGATCCCCTCTCGCATCTGAAGTCCTAGACTGCATTAAAAGTCTGAGTATTAATAAAGCCCCAGGCATCGATGGAATAAACAATAAAATGATTAAAAACTTGCCCTTACATACTATTTTAACAATAACCACAATTATCCATAACGACTCAATAATTATCTTAAGGAAAATAACGTACTTTGTCCCGAACAATTTGGTTTCCGTGAAAAACTATCTACCTCTCACCAACTTATTAGAGTCGTTGAATATGTCACAGAGGGTTTTGCCAATAAACAGAAACAAGGGCTGTTTTCCTAGATATCCAGAAAGCGTTTGACAGGGTCTGGCAAGATGGACTTATCCATAAGCTTATACACTACAAGACCTCCTCCTACCTTGTTAAGCCAATAGATTCTTATTTACTAGAATGAAAATTTGCAGTTAGAGTCAAGAATGAACTCTTAAGCACCAAAAACATTAATGCAGGAGTGGCACAAGGGTCTAAAATTGGCCCGACTCTTTTTGCCCTGTATATTAATGACATTCCCAAACAATTCAATACTTTATTATGCATGTACGCAGACGACACAGCAATACTTGCCCGGAACAAAAATCCCAATTATATTCAAGTTGCTCTTAATCGCCATCTTAAAGCACTTGAGGACTGGTTCATTAAATGGAAAATAGAAATCAACGTCTCAAAAACTGAAGCTATTATGTTTGCTAATGCGCGTAGGTACTCCAGCTTCCCCCCTATTAAGATTAATGACGGAATTATCACCTGGTCTCAGGAATGTAAGTATTTAGGTCTTATTCTTGATTCCAAATTAACTTGGAAACCCCATTTTATCTACCTTAAAAATAAATTACGAGACACCGCGAGTAAACTTTTCCCATTAATATCTCGGAAATCTAAAATGACTAGGGAAACGAAGTTACTTGTTTACAACACCTATTTGCGTCCCATTCTAACTTATGCCTGTCCGATCTGGGGTTATGCCGCTAAAACAAACATTAAAATCATTGACGTTCAATATCACTCGGTAATTCGGTCAATCTGCAATGCAAAATGGTATATCTCCAACACCGAAATTCGTAAAGCACTTAACTACCCCGCTCTAAAAGAATACATTGTCAAAATTGCAACAAAATTCTTTAATAGTCTCGACACGCACGAAAATGCATCAGTTCGACTTATTCCTAATTATATCCCCGATGCCAAAATAAAAAGACCGAGAAATATTCTCCTGTAATAGTAATTCACCTTTTCCCCCTCCCCGCAGCTTGTTTACATTACTCACTTTCCGACTTTTTTCTCCCACGGCCCTCTCCTCAGATAATGACCATACACAGTTAAGCTCTCACAGTTTCACTATCCTCCACTCCGTCTCAAGATCTTCTCTTCTGGCCACCGCTGGACTCCTGACTTTCTCAGAACTGTTTCCAGTTCTTCTCAGAGCTACCGTGCGAAGGACCTAGCTTCTAAGAAGCTCCAATGTACGCACCCCCTCCCTGCCTCTCCTCAGTGCCGAAATGAATCCTATTCAGCTCATTGTCAGATACTTCTCGCCATGTTGGACTCAGTACTCGTCAAGAATGGAGGTAGCCCCTTTTTGAGGGGCGGGTACTCCGGAATTTGTCAAGACTGTTATGTTATGCGACTGAATCAGATACATCGCCTCCTAGCGAACAAAAATACTTATTTAATGATATCAATGCATTGATTCGGTTTAAAATTATCATGAAGTATCAAGTCAAACAAAATACTGCAATACATTGGGGAAGAAGGTACTTTGTAGATCTCCACAAAGTTTCAAATTAGTTAAATGTTTTTTTTCCCAAAAAGCAATAACCATTCTTTATTATTAATTGCATCGCTCTTTGCGTATTTATTTTGACCTTCGTATAATTTTTATAGAGAAACTTCGTTTAACAATTTTGGAAGAATATTTCTCTAACAATCATATGAAATTTTGTAATCATCATCAAATTTTTTCTACCCGAAAATATGGATTTGGTGGAGTACTTCGCTTCATCTTTTCGTGAAGACAGCCTTAAATTTTTTGATTTAAAATGATTGCAAAAACTCACTGGACTGTCTTTCGGATTCTGAAGAATTCATTTTAAGAGAGGGAGGTTGCATTATGCATGATCTTCCTCCAACAATATATTCCTATCCATTATCAGCCTGGGTTCCAGTTGTTCTTGACGAATTCCGGAGTACCCGCCGCTGAAAAAGAGCCTACAGCCATTCTTGACGAGTACAGAGTCCAACATGGCGAGAAGTAACTGTCAATCAGCTGTATAGGATTCATTTCAGCAGTGATTAGAGGCAGGGCGGGGATGCGTACATTGGAGCATCTTAGAAGCTAGGTCCTTCTCATGGTAGATCTTAGAAAACCTGGAAATAGTTCTGAGGAAAACGGAAGTCTAGAGGTGGCTAACAGAGAAGATCTTGAGACGGAGTGGAGGAGTGTGAAACTGTGAGAGCTTAACTGTGTTTGGCTGTGTTCGTTTTAGGATCAAGTACTCAGCAATCTGGCTTAAACTTGCTAAAAGGGAGATAGGTCGATAGCTGGTGGTATCTGTGGGGTCTTTCCCTGGTTTTAAAATTGGAACTACAGTTGCTGCTTTCCTGGGAAAATGACCGAGGGTCATAATCTTATGGATAATTGTGGTTATTGTTAAAAGAGTATGTAAGGGCAAGTTTTTAATCATTTTGCTTATTCCATCGATGCCTGGGGCTTTATTAATTCTTAGACTTTTAATGCAGTCTAGGACTTCAGATGGGAGAGGGGGATCAAAGTCTTTACAGACTGAATTTGCTTAGGTGCGAAAGCGCATGACAGAGTCAGCGACTAATTCCTCAGTGTCCGGATTGGTAATATTGTTTAGAGTTAACTGTGTCTCAAGGTTTTCGGCCAAGAAGTTTGCTTTTTCTAAGTCAGTGTTAGCAATACCTGATGGTCCATGAAGAGATGGAATGTTTTTAGTATTCTTTTTAAAGGGGGTCACAAAGAAATTAAGCGTAATTGGATTATGGTCAGAGCTGAGTTCGGAAATAGAATGAGTTTCATATGGATAGAGAAAATTTTTAACTATAGCGAAATCAGTGGTATTTGCAGAGTAAGTGCCGAATCTAGTTGGGGTGCTTGGTGCAAGGATTTCAATTCGCGCCTATAGAGCAAGTGCTTTAATGGAGTTTCCTCTTGGACAATCATAATTGCAACCCCAGGAGGTGTGATGCGCATTGTAATCTCCGCAGAGTATTTGATTGGGATCCAATTACGCTTAATTTCTTCCTGCAATACTCGATCCCTAAATATCCTGGAAAACTAAAACTTCTCTCCAATATCTACTCTTCATTTTTTTTTCTGATTTTCAGAATTTACAGTCCTTCCTAATCATATTTATTTACTGAACTCCACACAAAGCTGTTAAGTGCTGGTAAGTGTTCGCATATGTGTTTAAAAGAAAAAAAATCCCGATACATTCCACGAGGCGCCAAGAAGCTTCAGGAAATGTAATTAATATGCCGATAACATTATCGACAATATTGCAAAGATATATTTATGATATTTTGAGGCATTCAAAATTTCAAACAACTTTCTGGAGATAGTGTACAATATTTTGTGCTAATAGGGATTCACACAAGAAGAATGTTTTTAAAATAATATTATTAAATTGAACTTTTGTCTAAAGTCCAACATACTGGACGCCCCGTATGAACCAATTGGTGCCAGATTGGGTGGAAAACCTGAGGCGGCAAAAAATTTATTGACATGTAAAAGACTCGGAAGTGTAGGGGGTAGAGAATAAAATTTGAAAATTTAATTTAAAAAGTAGTTAGTTTTCCCGAACACTGTTGCTTTTTTGTGATTTCTAGTTTCAGGTAGCTAAAATGAAATAAAAATGTAATCGTACCCTAAAGGGGTAGGGTGTTACTAACCCTCCTCGCCCCTCCCTGCACTTTTCGCCACTGGTGTGAATTATGAATGTGCAGCATTTCTCCCCGTTCCCGTACCGTTCCTTCCAGTGCTGAAAATAGAACTTTGACCTTGAGGAACCTTGAACAATTTCGTTCCTCCACTGGAAATTGTATATGGAAACATTTTCAAAAATTAATCAAAATTAAACAGAACGTCGCATGGAAACAAAATTGCTGTCATTGAAAAGCTATTTTTTATCTTTAAGATGATGTGAAAGTGATTTTTGTGAGCCAGTATGATCCGAAGTTATTGCGTAGAAACGTCAGAATTTAAGGTAAATTTAAATTAATTAAAATTTTGAAAAATCCTTTCTTAGTGAGCACCTACTACCCGAAAAGCAACCACCTGCCAAATTTCATGTTCCTAGTCCCAGTAGTTTGAGAGATTTCGTGATGAGTGAGTGAGTCATGGTATTTGCCATTTATATTTTTACTAGCCGCCTTCTTTGACCAGCTGGTTCGCCCGCTCAAATTAGTTTTTATTTTTGTATTTTATATTAATAATAGCATTCCCCGTCGAGGTATCACCCGCAATAACTCAGGAAAGATGAACAAAAAAGCGAATATTTTATTGTATTTGGCAAATAGTAAAAATATAAAGACGTAAATTTTAAGATGCAAGTGATATAATTCTATATTATGCATCATGGCTAAGGAAACTTAAAAACTGCGTTTCCAATAAATCTCACTCAATTCATCACTCATTGGTAGAATGATTAACGCTGAATATGGTCGCGCCCCGTGTACATGCTTGATGCTCCGTGTGAACCAGTGGGTACCAGATTGGGTGGAAAAAGTGAGGCGACAAAAAATTTATTTACATCTGAAAGACACGACAGTATAAAGGTTAACAATTTGATTACAAAATTACTTAATTTTCCGAAACACAATTGCTTCTTTGTAATTCGTAGTTTCAGACGGTTAAAAATTAAATAAAAATTTAATCTTTCCCAAAAAAGTAGGGATCCATAAACTTATCAAATACCCCACCCCATTTAGTACAGCTTCTAAAATCATACATTAAAGAGAAAAAATTCGCAGTCAAAATTTGTAACAGCATTTCCGAAGCCAAAATTATGAGAGCAGGCATTTCACAAGGAGGGAAAATCTCGCCGGTCCTCTACTCTCTTTATGTTAACGACATTCCACAAACGCATAAAACTTTATTAGGTATGTACGCAGACGACACTGCCATTCTTACTAAAAACAAAAACCATAAAGATCTTGACAAATTCCGGAGTACCCGCCCCTCAAAAAGGGGCTACCTCCATTCTTGACGAGTACTGAGTCCAATATGGCGTGAAGTATCTGTCAATGAGCTGAATAGGATTCATTTCGGCAGTGAGGAGAGGCAGGGAGGGGATGCGTACATTGGAGCTTCTTAGAAGCTAGGTAATTCGCACGGTAGCTCTGAGCAGAACTGGAAACATTTCTGAGAAAGTCAGGAGTCTAGCGGTGGCCAGAAGAGAAGATCTTGATACGCAGTGGAGGAGAGTGAAACTGTGAGAGCTTAACTGTGTATGGTTATTATCTGAGGAGAGGGCCGTGGGAGAAAAAAGTCGGAAAGTGAGTTATGTAAACAAGCTGCTGGGAGAGGGACAAGGTGCATTACTATTACAGGAGAATATTTCTCGGTCTTTTTATTTTGGGATCGGGGATATAATTAGGAATAAGTTGAATTTCTGCATTTTCGTGCGTGTCGAGAGCATGAAAGAATTTTGTTGCAATTTTAACAATGTATTCCTTTAGAGAAGGGCAGTTAAGTGCTTTACGCATTTTGGTGTTGAAGATATACCATTTTGCATTGCAGAGAACAAAAACCATAAATATACGGCAGCCGCTTTAAACCAACATCTAGCGAAACTGAACGACTGGTTCCTCAAATAGAAAATTGCCTTAACGTTAATAAAACAGAAGTAGTGTACTTCGCCAAGGGTAGAAGAAAACACAATCCAATAGTTAAAATTAAATACCAAACAATAACCTGGTCGCAGCATGCCAAATATCTAGGCATAATATTAGACGAAAAATTAACCTGGAAAAATCACATTACAACAATAAAAACTAAATTTCGTGCAGCCTCGAGAAAACTTTTCCCTCTAATAGCACGAGATTCAATGAATATGAAATACAAATTGCTTGTCTGCACTGCGATCTTACGTCCGATAATTACTTACGGATGCCCCATCTGGGGGGGGGGGCAGCAGCCAAATCAAATATGAAAATCCTTAAAATTCTAGAAGATAATGTAATCCGTCTAATATGTAATGCTGGATGGTAGATGCGAAATGAAGATATAAGAAATGCAATTAAGCTAATCTCTTTAAAGGAATTTATCAAAAAAGTCTCAACAAAATTCTATCATAATTTTGATAAAATTGATAATGAGGCCATTCAGCAACTTGGAAAATTATTCCCCCGATCCGAAAAGTAAGACCCCGAAAGATTCTTTTATAATTGTAATTATAATTGATAAAAATTAGGAATAGCTATCCCTGCTGCCTGTTTCAGACCTTGCCCCCCGCCCCATTCTTCCAAAAACCTTTAACATTCTGAAGAGCAGTTCCAAACGGCATGTCACTTCCCTATCAGAGCAGTTAACAGTATAACATCACATCCAAAGATCTGAGTTCTCTGCATTGCAGCAGCTACTCTTCACAGGCACCAGTTTTTGCAGTGCTTCAGCAACAATTCCACAAGATCCAGATGGACTTCCACCCACACACACTTTGCCTCCAACAACAACAGCAGATCATCTAATTCCCAGAATTGAAATTATCCAGCATCGCCAACGTACCATTACCGGAGATTAGGACCCTTCGGGGCCATGGGCCCCAAAAATTACTATCTTCATTCATTCATGGTAAATAGCACCTAATTTAATGTAGAAATAATTGCATTTTTCTCAGTTTTTCCTACTTCTGCAATGATTGCTGAGATTTTTGTACGTGCACAAGCCATACTTTTTTGTGGACTGGATGCCCGGAAACATTTTCTGGAACAACTGTCCAGAATGATCAGCACATGCAATTTGAAGGTTGTGCTCCACAAGAAATGCGGTAAATAATGATTCTGCTTGAATAAAAACATGATCATTTTGTTTATTCACAAAATCTATTTTTTATTCGTGCCTCATATCTGAGCATTACCCTGACGTTTTTGCGGTGCGATACGCTTACAAATGTCATACTCCATTCCAGAAGCAATTTACAAATCACACCTGCAAATGACACAAAATGCATACGATTTATCTTTTTTTGAAGCGATAATAAACGAATATTCCTCGGAATAGGGCTTGGTAAATGCAGTCTGGTACTTATTTTTAGGTTCTTTCTCTGGCATCAGATCTGGACTGGTGTAAAAGGAAATGTACGCACAAAAAAATATTTGGGCGATAACCCTAACACGACACGACAAGGTCGGCAGAAGAAATAAGCAAATTCTCCCTGTTTCCTCCCTAGTGCGCTAAATAATCGAAGTAGCGCATGTGCCGAAAACCCATGGCGATAGTCGCTAGCCAATAAGCCTAGACATGATACCTCGGCAAAGAGCTAATGTAGAATCCGTAGCGGTATGAGGTCACGCATTCGAAATTTGAGGAGAATGTGGTTGCGACAAGCGCTGGATTTTTCTTTCGACGCTCTTTCACTGCTTTTTATTATCATTATTATTTATTTGCTCTAATTTCTCGAAAATACTAAAAAGCGGGAGCAATTGAGAGTCGGGAGAAATTGTTAAAAAGCTAGAGACTCCCGCCAAAAGTGAGAGAGTTGGCAGGTCTGAAAAGCATCTAGGAAGAGATCAATGGTTTATTATAGAAGAGATATCAAAAATATAAGTGTCAATGATACCGGTTAGTTTTAATTCAGAGCGTTGCTCTTTAATTTTACACTTTTACCACAATAATAGAAAGGTCCGGAAGTTTTGAACCCTGAGTTCCGGCACTCCATTAACCCACAGCACCAACGCCATCAATCACTTTCCATGAAAAAAAATTTAAAAATATGAGTGTTGATCATACTGATTGATAGCAATACAAAGCCCTTCAGTATTCAGTTTGAATGCTCGAACGCCGCTCTATTTTATTGGGAAGATATTCAATATATATCATTATTACCAATTTTTCCAAAAATATAATTTCCAAATAAAAATATGTATCAAGAACAGATACGCATTAAGGTATGATTATACCATCTAAACGTCCATATCCTATAATGTTGAAAAGAACTAAAAATTTTATTCAGGATCTAAGAAAGATAAATAATGAATGTTGACCAGTTGAAAGTAAACTTGGCGGCCATATATAAAATTGTTTACTCAGAGTGATGAAGTCAGTCATAGCCTAACAACATTTTGAAGAAAAAATGATATGGGTTATTTTATAATTGTACCCATATCTGAACGCCCCATCAAAGTTGTATTTCGCGGACTTCCGCGTGGCATAAAAGTAGATGTTCTCAAAAAAGCATTAGTTGAGGATTATGAATTTGTTGTATATAAGGTTGTACAACTAACTCGATTTAAAACTAAAGAGACATTTGAGTTATTCCAAGCAACATTGCCAAATATAGAAGTAAATAAGGGCATCTGGAAAATTACTTCCCTGCTCTATCAAAAGATAGAAGAAGTAAAATTTGAACGCAAAACCGGAAGTATACAATGCTTTTATTGCAATTACTGCCATCACTCAACGGCAAATTGTGGTTTTAAACCAAGATGCATAAAATGTTGTGGGCAGCATGCCAAACATGAGTGCACTAATCCTCTTGAAACCGTCACATGCATAAATTTCAAAGGACATGTTGCCTCCTATCGAGGATGTCCTATGTTCCCCAAATCGATTAAAAAACCTGCTATTAATGAGAGGAAGCAAATTACATGGCGAAAAACCGACCATAGCATTTCCTCTGCTAGTCACTTCAACAAAAAACGATTTCAGGTCAATATATCCCCTGAAAGCCCAACTGACATGGATAGGGTAAAAGAGGCTACTACCGTCATATACATTCCTGAAGAGGAAGCTAACGAAATGAAAGATATTCTATATGTGTTAAATGAAACAAAAATATTATTTGCCGGTTCGGATATTAAATGGCTTGCCTCACAATTAAGACGACAAAATGATGATGTAGATAAAATACATCTTCTAATTAAGCACCTTAACTCATTCTCTCCTCCTAAAACTGTTTAATGGATGTGCATTCTGGTCTCTGTATTTGCTTTTGGAATGCGAATGGTCTTACGCATAAAATTCATGATCTTCGTACCTTTTTTGACGAGAAAATACCAGACCTACTTCTTCTTCAAGAAACCAAAACTAAGAATAGTTTCTCCCATATCTGAATAACCATACTTTCTACCGTCATAACGGACCACAGTCCCCACTTTCTGGTGGGACTGGAATTTTTGTCAAAAGTATCCTTAATCATGTTGAGTTATTTATAACGAACTTGAACTATGTCTCTAACACGATTGTAAAAATTTCTTGGCTAATCAGCCACCAATTGTAATTGCAGCAGATTTTTAGATGACCTTGACAAAATGCAGAATCTCAATAATAGTGTAATTATGTGTGGCGACTTCAATGCTCATCATACCAGCTGGAATTGTAATCGCATAAATGCAACAGGTAAAGCCATATATAATTATGAGCACTGCAAAAATCTTGAAATTCTGCTCCCCCCAATCCCCACTAGATATCGACCGAATTCGGCCACAACAATAGATCGAGGAACGGAAAAACGGAACGAAATAGATCGAAGAACGTATGGCAAAGCTTCAGAGATCATACCTCAAAAAATTTATTTAGTATTCCACAGTCCAGGTTTCGAAATTCAATGTCAATTCAATCACAGTATGTACATTAGCGAAAACGAGCAGTTAAATATTTATGATGGCAACCTCTGGCGTCGTACTAAGAGGCTGAAATATAAAAGATCTGAAATTCCTCAATTAAAAAACCCAGGCACCAATTTGCCTTCGCACACGGACCTGGAAAAAGCGGAAATTATTACTGATCATCTAGAGAGCCAATTCACCCCCAAAGATTTTCGTGCCCCAAATAATGAGAAAACAGTTGAAAAACCAATAGAGAGTTTAGAAATGAAATCCGCAATCCAAAGTTCAAAAAGGCACAACCTTCTGCGATTATTTGCTTTATGAAGCACATTAAAATCAACAAAGTACCTGGAATTGAATCCATTACAAATAAGATACTAAAAAATCTGCTTCTGAAAATTATCCTAAAACTGACTGAAATTTTTAAAAACATGTTCAAATTCAGACACTTTCCTAACTGCTGGAAAACGCCTGCCATTTTGAAGCCCTGAAAGGATCCGACTCACTCTGTTAGTTACCGATCAATTTCGTTGTTACCAACTCTCAGTACGCTAGAAGAGAAATTAATCCTAAATAGTATCCAACACATGCCACAGAGCTCAGGCTTTCCATGCCTCAGCAATTTGGGTTTACCCCAAAAATTTCCACGACCCATCAGCTCTTTTTAGCATATTCATGAAGGGAAGAATTACAATCTGGCAACTGCTGCCATTTTCTTAGATAGTGCAAAAGACTTTGATAAAGTGTCGATCGAGGGTCTGATCCACAAATTAATTGCTTACAAATTCCCTCAATACATTGTTGAGATAATACAATCATATCTTACGAATAGTCACTTCACTGTTCTTGTCAAAAACTCAGACACTACATCAAGAAAACTTCAGGCAGGCGTACCCAAACGGGGAATTCTTGTCCCTATAATTTTTGTTTTGTCCATGAATGACATCCCACAGGTCAGAAATATTATGCTCAGCCCTTACGTCGATAATACGGCCATACTCTTGCAAGGTAAAACCTCCGATAAAGCTTTTGTAATGCTTCAAAACTACCTTAAAAATCAAGAAGCCTGGCTTGTGAAATGGAAAATTAAACTAAATTTTGACAAGACAGAGGCAATTCTCTTTAACAAAAAGAATGACAATTGGCCAACAGTGAAGATCTATGGCACCCCTATCGAATGAAAAAAAAAGAAGTGAAATATCTGGGGCTAATCTGGATAAGCAACTAAACTTCCGAGCCCATACTAGCCAGATCAAGGAAAAATATAATAAAGCATTCCGCGCCCAAAACTCTTTAATATGTAGAAACTCTAGTCTTAATCTCAACAACAAGGTACTGTTCTATTTAACGTATCTCAGACCAATTCTCACTTACGCGAGTCCCATTTGGGCATATTATAACGAACTGCTTCTACAAGTACAAAATAGTTTATTAATAAATCAGTATCTTTATATAACATCTTATTTCTGTGGATTTCAATTCCATTTGAAGAAAATTCTTCTCATTTTTATTAATAATTATTTCTAATATAGATATTTTCAAGATTAAAATTAAAATGTTCATACTCGTTTGTATAAATAAAACAAAATAAGCTTATCTATTAGCTAATATTTTATTTAGAATATCAAAATATTTTTATGAATTTAAATTACATCAACTAATAGAAGAGAAAGAAACTAAATTTAAATGTTTATGACTTCCTTTGAACACTGATAATTCATTATAGATAAGAAACCCTCTTAGATGAATATTTCATGATATAATTATGCATGAGAATGGAACAGTGTATTTAGAAAAAAAAATTGATGATATATATGAACCACTTCATTTTAAAAGGGGACTTCTGTAGTCTCTGCCAAAATAACTTTTTTTTTTTCGTTTTTGATTGATGAAAGAAGTTACATCATTTGGTGTAGAATCGGAAAAACAGTCTGTCGTGTTGCTGTCTTTTTGAAATAAAGACACCAGATTTTAGAAAAATAATTCTATTCAGACTTAGACACACACAAGACAAGCAACACACATAAAAGATACAGTGCGGTACTATGCACCTTAAACGCCAGAGCAATTCCAAAATTAATTAATTAATTAATTCCAATTAATTAATTAATTCCAGCAACCACAAGTAGGCCTAAATATCTCACCTCATCTCTCGAGGTCGTCACTTAAACTGACTCGTTTACAACCCTAGACTAGCAGGGAGTTGCGCCAAGCAAGCGTCCGATCAACCATCGCCAACGGTAGCCAAACATTACACATTCATTCTGTAGTAAAACAGAAAAAGTTTTATTTGTTGTGAGAACACTTTCGCACAGAAAGCCTCTTTTAACATCAATTTTGCTGTTCATCACTAGATGGCCAGTATACATATTACTAGAAATAATGCCTGAGCAACAACTTGTATGGAAAAGCATGAAAAAGAACAAAAAATTACTCTTTAAAATTTCTGAAAATCAATCAATTCGTTTCGTCATTTCAACTTCACCAACTCTGACTATCGAGTGCTACTTGCAAGAACCTATATTAATGGGATTAGAAAACTAAATTTTAATTCGAGAAACCCAGAATAAATTTTATATTGCCCACTGAACCAATGATCACTTAGAGAAAGATTATGAATAAAAAAAAATAGATGATATCGGAAAAAACTCTAAAATACATTCCAGAAGAACATCATCCGTTTAGGTAAGACATCCAAACCTACCCAGGACATCTTCAAGTGACCTCAAGGTGACTAAAATTCATTTAATTAACTTTTTTCCGGTTAATTATTTGTTTGGTTTTTAAAACTTAATTTTACTTAAAAGCGAATAATTTTTAAATATTATTTTATTTTATTTGAGTATAAATTTAAACTTTCTTTCAAATAAATAAATTTTGAGTTTCATTAATATTCCTGGCTTTATATTAATTTATTCCTGAGTTAAATTGTTTTTCTTTGTTTTTAAATATGAATTTTATTTAAAAACAATAAATTTTAAAATTTAAATTTATTTCCAAATAAGTGAAATTCGAATTTTAATGCTTTTTTTGCAGCTGCTATGGCTACAGGATTGCTGGAAAATAAGAAGATTTACGTCTTAAATGTTTGTCTTTGGAGAATCTTCTTCAATAAAATATGTCAAGAATTTATAGAATTAAAAATTTCAATAACCTTTCTTGGTTTTAGCTTATCACGCATGAAAAAATGATAGTACCTTTAAGAAAATATGATCGAATAAATAGTTTTCCATGATATATAATACGGTTTCATTTGTCATGCAGAAAAATTTTAAAATGTCGAAACGTAAGTTTCTATTGTTTTGTAAATTGATATGCTTGTTCTTTAAAATCATCTAACATTTTCTAATTACATGGCATTAACTATAAAATCTTGTTGCTAGACAAAATGAGGGCTTTTAATCTGTTGAGAAGGTTGAAAAAATTCTGAAAAATTAACTTCACAAATGATTTTACTTTATAAAACTTATTCACTTTTAATGTTTTTTAAATTTTTGTCTCTTGAATAATAATGAATGTAAATTTATTGAAAATTAATTTATTATTGAAATTTTAAATTATCCTGAAGAGAAAGTATAATATTATCTTAATCTGTAATAATTAATTTCCAGTGGAGGGTTAATACAGTAGAACCTTGCTAATCCGAACCCCGCTAATCCGAAATTCCAGTTAATCCGAACCGATTTCATTTTCGATAAATAGTAATTGAAAAGATTAGATTTTTATACGTTCCCCGTAAAGTAAATTAGTCAATGGGTAAAAGGCACCTCTTACGCTCATCTATGTATAAACTAAGTTTCACGATTCTATCTGCAAAACTTGCAAAGATATATTACGTTTTAAATTTAAAGGGGCTGCTCACAAATTTATATGGAGACCTATATTACAGAAATGCAAATTTATTAAACTTAGAAAAACAACGAAATACAAATATTAGAAGGAAATTGGAAATGAGTACCAGAGGCGACATAAGAACTTCTTGTTGTTAGACATGGTTATTGTTAGCAATGTAATTATGAATAATTGACTCATTGATTTTTAATTGACTCTATGCCGGATGTTTAGCATTAAAATCCCCGATAGCAATTCATTTGGGAGCGAGGTTCAAGAGGATATTCAGATTTTGGGTGCCAATCCTCCCATAGAGTGGACGATAGGTGCTGGATATGGTGTAGTTATTGTTGTTAGGATGGTCAATGGAAACTGCGGTGTTCTCAAAGGTGATCGTGGGGATAGGAGTAGGATGATTATTAATTGAGTTTTTGATAAGGAGGGGCTGTGCCGTGTGTGTGCCGTTATCCCTATGAGTCAGTCTGTCGTTCCTATAAGTAGCATAATTAGGAATTCTGAGCTTGTCCCCGGTATTGAAGTGGGTCTCATGCAATGCTACATGTCAGGCTGCTTTTCTTCGTTAAAGTACTTGAACTCTCTGAATTTACCTTTAATAACACCGTCATTTCAGCTGATAATTTGGAGATTATTGCAGGATCTGTTCTTGAATGCTCTGGTTGATATTAGGAGTTTGGAGCTTATTAAGAAAGGAAGGTGTTTATCAATTGTGAGATTTGGCAATTGTTAGGAGCTGAGTTGGTGGCTTGCATTGGGTTTGGATCTTGGAGGATTGAAGGTTCTTTTTGATTGTGGAGGGTTTTGCCCTTTCTTTGAATTAGATACCCCGTAAAATTGGCGGTATGAAAGCCATTACATTGGCAGCATTTGGCGGGAATGGGTATGATACATATTTTTATTTATAAATTATATTTTTAGAGAAAGTGGTAACAATTACAAATTTATCCAAATAAAATAGAAGCTGAACACCGAAGATCTTTGTGTTGATATGAATCAGTATCATAGACACTGATATTTTTCAAATTTTTTCATCGAAAGTGAATGAATAATGGTCTTGAATTGGATACCATTTGAGACTTAATACCAAGGCAATTCTTCTCATATTGATCGTAAAAGGAACTATAGAAACATAGGCTTTGACCATTGGCGAATAATATTACACACACAAACATATACTCAATACGGACACACAGACATGCACACAAACACACAGATACACACAAACGCACAGACACATGCACACAGCCACACAGATACAGACACCCACACACGCACACACACGAACACCCCCATACACAATAGGGTGGATCGAAAATCCAAAGTGTGGATGAAATAATCGGCATTGGGTGCAAAAGTTGTCTTTTAAGTGTACTAGGATACATGCAAAATTTTTTCAACTTCGTTTAATATCTTCCGGTGCCCCAAGACGCTTAAATATTTGCAAAGAAACGATTTTTATGCAAATTTCGAATTAAAAATAAAAAATGTGTTAAAGAAACGATTTTACAGGCAGAAACGTAGAGGATAGGGCGAAGAAATGATAAAAATACCAACAAAAATTGGAAAATTATCGTAATGAAAAAATATCGTCTGTTCGATATCACATTTTGTAAGTGTACAAATTTCGATATATGTGAATGCCAAAAAGACATGAAAATTCTACTTGATGAGCGATTGTTTATAAAAATTCAAAGATTAGAAAGGAAAATGTTTATTGGAGAAGTGAAAGTACTTGCTACTGGAAAAAGAGAAAAGGAAAAAAGAAAACAGATGGAAGACAAAAGAATAAAACGTTAAAATGGTTAAAACTGATGCTGATGCTGCTCATACTTAATCAATGGAGCTACTTGAGCTCAACACTGTGTTTTCGTCCTTGTATACAAATACGGATGTAATTATCTTGGAATATCAATCGTAAGATCGTTTAGATTTTCCTACCTTAGCAAGACAATGTGATCGATACGCAATTTCAGATAAAGCAGCTGCTTCATTTGCCAGTGCTGTTTTACAAGACATTTGAATTGTACACGAAGGAGAGACTTCGCATGTGGTAGATCGCAATAAAAATCGTAGACAGCGTATAAAGCTTTAAAATGTAGTTGCAGAGTCTACTAAGTTAACAGTGTCTTGATCTCTTTTAACCGAATTATGTTTCGATGGGAGAAAAGACAACACAAAAGTGCTAATTAAGAAGGACACAAAGTACTACCCAAAGACCACGATTATCTCTTGTAAACGAACTTAACTCTGTGTATATCGGACATGTTATTGCTGCAACAGGAGGAGCTAAAGCCATAAAAGAAGCAATACTCAATTTTTTGAACCAAATTATATGCAATTAAATGGGCTAACAATAATTGGATGCGATGGAACAAATATTAATACTGGGCACAAGGGAGGTATTATTCGCTTGATGGAACTGACCTCAATAGACCATTACAATGGTGAATTTGTTTGTTCCAAACGAATGAGTTGCCTCTCCGTCATCTACTAAATTCTTTGGATGATGCAACAACTGGTCCTAAAGAATTTTGTCAGCAATCGAAACCTGCGAGGAGCTACCTGTAGCTCCTTTTTCTCCAATAAGTGTGGAGAATATGCCACATAATATAGATAGAATGGTTCTCAGCAATGATCAGCAATATCTATATGATATTTGCCTAGCGATATCACGTGTTGAATGTTATTCTGACCTGGCAATAAGAAAGCCTGGTGTAATTGCTCACTCAAGGTGGCTAACAACTGCAGGTATAATTTTAAGGTTGTATGCAGTCACAGAAAAGCCATCTGAGAAACTTATTATTCTTGCAGCATATATTATGAAGGTATATGCAACCTGTATGGTTCCATGTCAAAACAAAGCCCTAAATAACAGAAGGAGCGCTGTATATTTGGAGACTTATCTTATTTTCTAGATATTTGGAACCCAATTTAAGAAATATAGTACACACTGTTATTCAAAGAAATAGCTTCTTTTGTCATACTGAAAATTTGCTATTGTCAATGCTCACAGATAACAGAGAGAATATAACGTCTTTAGCACTACGAAAACTAATTTGTGCTAGAAATGAAAACAGAGGATAATCAGAATAAGAATTTTTCAAGTACCAAAAATAGACTTTAAAGTAAAGAATTATTTTGCACTTATTAACTGGCAACGAGTTGGACCTTTTGAACCACCTCTTTTGATGAATGTGCCATTTAAAGAAATTGAGGGCATAGTAAAAGTTAGACGAAGGAATGGTCAAAATATGCAAGCCATACCCAAGCTGTAGAAAGATGTTTTCGCTTAGTGTCTGAAGCATCGGAAAGTGTATATGGAGAAGAGAAGAGACACGGTTTCATATTGAATAGGATACAATCAAGAAATCTTATCAAGCATTATAATACCAAAAAGAATTACATCCTTTATAAATATGAAATATCTTAAAACTAATAGAATTAAAAATTCTATAATATAAGTTAAGTTTTTATAAGTTTTGTGATTTATTGCCTTGACTATTAAATTTATACTTCATGTATTATTATAAAATTATAATTATTTATGAGTTTATACTTTAATACTTGAATAATCTGCAAATTTTTCAAATATTTTTCATTAATTCACAATTTTTAATAGATATTTGTAAAAACGTGAATTTTTAACTTTTGGGGGGGGCTTTCGGGCCACCAGAAGATATGAATGAATGTTAATAATAATAAAAAATGTAAACTAATATACCCAAAACAAAACTTTCATACCCGGCGCTAAAGAAAATTTTGAAAATATTTTTTTATAAATTTCAAAAAAAAAATGTCATTTTTAACAATTTTTGGGGCACTTGGGGCACTGGAAGATATGAATGGATTTCAATAAAAAAATATATGTAAACTAATATACCTAAGACACAACTTTCCCACCCCATGCCGAAAATAATTTCAAATCAAAACAAAAAGATTGTAAATTTTCATAAAAAATTCAATTTTTAACTATTTTTGAGGGGCTTGGGGCACCGGAAGATATAAATGAATTTCCATAAAAAAAACTATATAAACTAATATACTTAAGACGCAACTTTCCCGCCCCCTGCGAAAAATAATTTCGAAAAAAAAAATTTTTTCCTATTCTTTTCGATCCACCCTAATACACAAGCACACCACACATGCACCCCACACACACACTTGTACTGATAGAATTCTCAAAAGAACTTATAAAAATTCAGAATATATTTAGAGATATTCGACACGAAAATGCCAAATATGACCAATTGATATACAGTAAATTCTCGCTACAACGATATCCGATGCAACGATAATTCCTTCTGCAACATTAAAATTTTGTGGTTCCGGGGAATTTGCGTAGAACATAATATTAATCTGCCCTCAATATAACGATTTTCTTTACAGCAATAAACACCTGTACAACAATATATTTTTTAAAAATCTCAACACCATTTTCTTCCTCTGCAACAATATTTCTGTCTTAAAATACCTGGAAGTGAAAGATCAAACCAACTGCACTTCAATTTTGCAGCCTCTTTACATGGGTATAATCAAGTTCTTCAAGGGATGTTACAAAAGGCGGTTGGTGGACTCGATACTCATAAAAATCGGAAATAAAGTAGAAGAGCCTTTTAAAGTTGTAAGGAAGCGAATGACAGTATTGCTGGGAGTTGGTGGGAAGTTACGGAAAAAAACAATTCGTAATTGTTGGGGAAAAGTGGACCTTTGTTCCATGGAGGATAAACAAACTGATAATGACGAAAATCCCAAAAATGGCGATATTTCAGATGCTCAAGAATGTGTTTTGAGCCTTCAACAGTCTTTAATTCAGCTTGAAGAAAAAAGTGGCAAAATGTCTGGAATTAACGTGGAGGAATATTTAACAGCGGATGATAATCTTTTGGTTTTTGCAGGAGTTACTGAAGAAGATATTCTGTCCGAAATCACAGACGAAATGGAAAATGATGTGGATGATACAGATACATCGTAATCTTTGTTGACATTCCAGGAAGGTCTTCAATCAATTTAGTCAATTAGGGCATTTTTTCAATCCTTTCATTCAGAAATAATGATTCGTGCATTAGACTCTGTGCAAACCTTGTTAGTTGACTTATCAGTTAAAAAAATGAATAAGCAAACGAAAATGTTGGATTTTTTCGATAAATAAGGTTCTCAGGTATGTGAACTATTTTATTGTATTAGCTGAATTTTCAAATTTTTGTATGCTTTAACTATAATCAACATTCCGATGATGCTATTTTTTGCAGAATGTATATTTTTGTATTGTGTCCACATTGAAACAACCAAAATTTAAGGTTTTTTTTATATCGTAATTATATCACCCCTAGATATAGCAATAGATCCCCCCTATAACAATATCTTTATTTGTTCCCCAAAGTATAGTTGTAACGAGGTATTACTGTACTTATATTTTTCATGATTAATTCATTTGCATTATTCTGATGTTTCTCGCCATGAAATTAGAACGGTTGCAAATAAAATTAATGTTTGTTATTTCGAATGCAGTATATTGTATTCAAAAACATTAGACGAAGTAGGGTGATACTTTCCTTTAAGAAATACATTTTTTTTCTAGAATTGCGCAATAAGCAGTGCGACGTATGCCCTACTCCGACAGCTGACATTGATTTAAGACTGTGTGTGTGCGTTCCCAGGCGCTGGTCACTTTCAGATTCATCTGAACAATAGACACCGGCCCTTACCTTTCATGCTGGCGGTCCTTCAAGCACCGGGAATCCTCACCCCTCTATTGACGGGCTACTTACTGCCTTTCATTACCGACTTTCATCTACCGATTGCACCATAGGCAACGTTCCTAAACAGGTGGCTTTTGTGCTGACAAGTGTGTTCCCATGAGAACGCAAAGGGTTTTTTTTCTCTGTTGCGATATAAGATCGGGACTGAGCAACTAAAGAGGAGATGACTGGTGGTCGTTTTTCCACGGAGGTCCGATTTGGACAATTCAGCGAACCCCGCTAATTATTTCTTATCAGTAAATGGACACACCGCCTTGGGGCTTAATTTATTATATTATTAATAATTTTTATATTTGTATATAACTCTATATTTACTCCAGAAGAATTATCAATAAATCATGTTAAAATTTATATAGCTGTAATGTTCTTTTAAGCATAACTGCAAGACGTTACAGCAGATATTTTTAATACGAAATATTTACAATATTATTACAACAAAATTCCACTAGTTTATGACATCGAATTCTCAAAACATTTTATTTCATCATTGCCAGGCAACATTTACAAAACAAACAGCAAACTGTAGCGTTTCATTTTATTTCTATTTAGGGCTGGCGGCTATTGCGAAAATAACTAGTTTTCGGTTATTCACGTGTTTTTCTCCTCCGGTTTAACCTGGTGGTTATAACCACTCAAAATAACAGGTTTTTGGAATAACCGGTTTTCAGAGTATTTTTTTATAAAAAAACAAACGCCGTTTGTTGATAAAATTTATTATTAATATTGTTTTTACAGGAAATCAATCCATTGGCCAATATTTATCTGTTCATAAAGACTCTTTCAGTAATCCGCCTACCAACAGACGCCTGGAGGAAGCGTATGTCGTTGATTGGCCTAAGATGATGAAATTCAAAGCTTCATAACTTCGTAAATTTTAGTCTAATCAAACCTAAAATTATGCCTATCTTCTGATCCGGTTATTGGATTTAAAAAAAATAACCGGTTATAACAGGCACAAAAAAATAACCGATAAAAACCGGTTAACCAAAACAAAAAATCCGGTTTTCGGTTAAAATCGTTAGTTTTTTCCATCCCTTTTGCTATTACTTTTCCATGTTTTCTCGTGCCAAACGTTCTTTTTATTTTATTAATTTATTTTTAGAGTAGATTATATTTTTTGACGTCATTATATTTCAAATATCAAATTCGAAGTGTATAAAATTTAGAATGGAGAATTTTTTTTTGTAATTTATATATATATGTACAAATATCACAGCGTATATTTGTACAACGTTATCTGTTCAGTAAAATGCTAAAAAAGAAATATATTTAAGAAAATAATATCTGTCAATTAAAGCTCGAAGAATGTTAATTCCAAATTCAAAAATTAAGATTTAGTTTTCCGTCATTTAATATTCAGTGCAACTTCCATTTGAAAATCAATATAAATTGCTTAAAAATGTTTAAAATTCACTCAAAAAGTCTGAGATAAAAATTGAAAAATCGAGCGAATTTAATTAATTTATTTGAAACTACTAATCTAATATCCTATAAAAGCTTATTCCATGTTAAACTGTTAAACAGCATAGTAGAAATGTCATGAGTTGAAACATTCGATTCCCTTAGAAAGCCATTTAAAATAACATTACAGTCTTCTGACGACTCAATGAATATTTTTGTCAATTTATATAAAAGTAAACAAAATCTTGAATTCATCTTTGTTTTCAGTTCATCATGTTAAATCTTTCTCATTGGAATAAACTTTTGATGATTTTAAACATAAAAACTGAGAAATTTGAATCTTATCGTTATCGAATCATCTTTTGAGGTTGAAATGCAGCAGAAACTTCATTACCATACTTCCATCGCCATGTTTAACACAATTTATAAAAAAAGGAATGTATGAGTTGACAAGGATCACATTATGTAAAGGAAACGCTTAATGCTCTAGAAAATCATAAATTTCTGGCTGGAAGGAAATATACTTAAGAGAGTGTCTTAAATTAGTTCAGAATTCGGGCTAATACTTCAGAAGTTCAACTGTTTCCTCGTTTCCATGGCGTTAACTTTCCCTATGAAATCATCATTTGGAAAAGGCGGAAGCGACTTGTTTACTCAGAGGATCCAATGGATGAAAGAGGAATTTATTTACTATAATAGAGGTTACCGTGATTTTTTAGTTGAAATCCGGATATGTCGGGGAAGTAGATTGAAAAAGTTATCCTTTGACACAGACACAAAAGATAATCTGCACTCGTGTTCAACCTGTTAACTCTTTGGGGCACGAAAGATAATAAGATGCATATTTATACACATGTAAGGATTGATTTAGCGCTTTATGAAGCTGAAAAATATTGTTATTAATTTGTTTCAATTCCCAAAAATTAATCTGTGTGTTTATGTTATTATGTGGTTTTTATAATAAACGCTATGCAGCAAGAATGCGAAAATGATGCATTATTTAGAGTTATACAGAAAATAACCCACTATGTTTCAAAGAGTTAAGAGTTCTGTCCTTAAATTGCACCAGTATAGCTTCCAAGTGGGATGCTTATCTGATTACTCAACTGATTTGTTGCTTGTCACAAGCTTATTTTTTAAAAGAAATATTTCCTTCAAATTGAAACGCGGCTTTAGAGATCAAGTGTGAAAACAAATATATAGAATATCATTGTTATTCGTTGGGGTTTATTGTTATATTGTTTACTGTTTATTGTTATTGTTATATTGGGCATTTGAATGAAAATGTATTTAATGCACCTAGAATCAAAAATTTCTTCAGAAAGCAAATTATAGCTGAAAAGAATTTTAAATCGGAACATTTATTTCTAGAGCAAACCTAAGTGATTTGTAAGAGAAAATTAAAAGAACGCAGCTATTGAAATACCATTAAACTAGGTAATGGAAGACAAAAGTGTTTATTCTATATATATAAAAGGCAATGTGTGTGTGTGATGTTTAGACTAAAAATATTGAACTTACAGCCTTGAGATTTGGCACACAGGTAGTCCTAATGGTGACGCAATGCACCTCAAAGCCGGAATTTTAAAATTTAATCTAGAAAAGTTTTTATTTAATGTTTTATGGTATTTTGGGTGATTTTTCGTACTCATTTCTCCATTGCATTTTTTCTAATAATCGTAGGAAAAAAATAGTTAAGAAAGAACAAACGATTTCCATTCTAATGAAGTTTGTTTTAAACGTCTAAAAGTTTGCTTTAAGTGAAAAAGTTGCCAAACAATATTTTCTCTAATTTTAATAAATTTTAAATAGGTATTCTCCCTCGAGTAGGGTTATATCGTATCGTAGGGGATCGTATAGGTAAAGAGGTTATGAAAAAGTAATAAGACAGGGTATTCCGGAAAAGGGTATGGAGAAGTAATAAGACAGGGTATTCCGGAAAAGGGTATGGAGAAGTAATAAGCCCGAGTATTTCGGTAGAGAAGGATGAAAAAGCAATAAGACAGAATATTCCGGTAGAGAGGAAAAAAAGCAATAAGCCTGAGTATTTCTGTAGAGAGGTATGCAAAAGTAAAAAGCCAGAGTATTTCGGTAGAGGGATATGAAAAAGTTATTATAAACTCACAAAAATTTTAATACTCATGGGCAAATGTTACTAGCATGCTGTTTTAATTTTTTGAAACATTAAGTTAATTAAGATGCAACATTTAATGAATACAAAAGCTGTTTTTGAATATCCAGTGATACTTGAAATGATTATCATAAATGCATAAAGCCGTAGAATTTCATTTGAAAAACAAAATGCATTTATGTAATAGGAAATGAACAAAGCAAAGTTTGACTATACTGGTGACTATGTTTTAGGCTGTATCTTACGAGAACTCACTTTTAAGCATCATATAAACTTCAGTCTAATTTAACCAGTTTGAAATATTCTTGAAGATTAAGCATCGTACAAGCTGCAAACTTATTTTATCCATTTGAAATATTATTTTATGCGCTCTTACCTCTTAAAAAACTGACTTTTTTAAAAACTGATTTTAAAATGTTTTTTAACATTCATTTTTTGAATAAAACATGGGAAAAATAATTTGAAAAATCCTATTTTATTTTAAATATGGTTTATCGCTAAAAAATAGATCGTTACCAACTGAATACACTGGGGTTTATTTCAGAAAAAAATTTCCTTGATAAAATCCGAATAGGTCAAACACAGTTCAATTTTAATAAATAATAATACGGATAAGGAATTTCCTTCAATATTTTAGAGTAAAATATGGCGTACAAGACTAAAAAGATGCAGCCTCAAGTGAAAAACATCAATTTATTTTTATTTTTTTATCAGCACTCAGGCTGCCATTACTATGTTGTAAATTGATTTAATAACATTTTCAGTATGTATCCTATTAGCAACAACAGGCATCAGTCTTACTCTCAAGATTTTAGAAGAAAAAATTGGGGTTTTGCTTAACGCCAACACTAGGCCTTTAAAGGTTAAACAGTCAATAAAATTTTCGGTGGCAATTTATATCCGAAAGCATATATCACACGGACAGCTATCATGCCCTGTTAGCGTGAGCAGGAGCGCAATGCCGCTCACCAAAAAAGTTTGCAGCACGTGATCGGTCAGGGAAGAGGACGGAAATCGTGAGTTGTATTCGCTGGCGAACTACGTCACCGTCGAAATCACACCGGATTAGTTTTAATTTTCGCTGCTGACGATTTTCCGTCACCATCGTGAGCATTTTCAAGCCGGTTCAATACAGCTCACTATTTACGCCATCTTGTCTGACTGTTCACGTGCTATAAACTTTTTGGTGAGTGGCATTGCGCTCGTGCTCACGGTAACAGAGCACGATAGCTCTCCATGTGATATAGACTTTATTCTACTAAAATACCAACTTACAAAATCAATTTTGAATCATAAAATATTTAACTTATTTAGCTTCAATATATGATGATTATTCCTGTAGTTTTGTTCGACATTTCACTTCCTTCTAGAGAAATTTGCTAGTTTCGTTCTTATTTCAAATCACTAAAACTTTCTGAAAAGTCCTCGATTAGAAATTACTTTTAACCATTTCTTCACACAGATCCATAAACTATTAAGCGATTAATTTTGGATCATCAATATTTAGTTATTCATCGATTTTCCTTTAAACAAATGCATTGTTCTAAAATCCGATTGAAAATGCAACCTTGATTGAAGACCCTAACCTGCCATCGTTACTATGGCGTTAGCCTACAGTAGTATGCGATATTTCTAGTTGATTACCAGTTATAAATAAAGGGATTCGCGAGTTAAAGTGAACCAAGTCAATGAGATTCATTTTTGAGGAAACGTGATCTCAAGGTTGATAAGCTGTATTCAAATTAACAGTGGATTTCTTGGTGCTTGATGGATACTAATTGAACTTTGGACTTGAATCGCTACTACACAGAAAATAAAACATTTCTATACTACCATGATAATGTTAGTTTAAAATGGGGAGGACACGTACATGGTTCACTTGAACTTCTCAGGGAACGTGATCTCAAGGTTGATAAGATGTATTCAAATTAACAGTAGATTTCTTTACGCTTGATGGATACTAATTGAACTTTCGGTTAAAGTAAAGTTTATAGTGCATATCCTTTTCTCTCCTCTTTGGTTCGTCAATTCCTTGCCGTCAAGAAGAAGACGGATTGGTGAGCATATTTACGGATCCTACTATGGTTTGGATTGAGGTCGCTTTTCATTGACTCTCAGCGTCACGTATCTTCGCTTGCTTCTGAATGATGTCATAACAGCGCGCTTAGTTTGGATTTCGATTTTTGTCTTAGCTATTGTATCATGGGGAAAAACCAAAATTATCTTTTAATTACTATTATTTGGATATTTCTAAAGGGAATGATGAATTCAAGATAAAGATAATTTTGTGTTTCTTCATGATACAATAGCCAAGACAAAAATCGAAATCCAAACTAAGCGTGCTCCTATGACATCATTCAGAAGCAAGCGAAGTCACGTGACGCTGAGAGCCAGTGAAAAGCTACCTCAATCCAAACCACAATAGGATCCGTAAATATGCGATTGCCGACGTCAGAACATTTGTTTTGGTTGCGTAGTAATGTTCCTATTCCTGCTGTCATGTTCGCGCTGGAATCGTTATATTTTTATTTCGCGCTTCAGCTTTGCGATTTTATTGGTCAGGTATGTGCTATCTACGATTTCATTGGTCGATTTCTTAGAATTTGAATAAATCTTCGTTTGGAATTGAAATTCTCGTTTTTGGATTTAAAAAAAAAAAAAACCTAGATTCCTAACATTCAATGAAAAAGCGAAGCTACTATTTTCCCACTTTGCTGAAAACGAAGCCCATAATGTTTTTTTTTTTAATTTGCCCGCAACCCACTTGAGATGCCGCAGGCATTGCGTCCACAAGGCAACAATAAACTGTTCACTGCGCAACCAAAACAAATGTTCTCACATCGCCAAGCCATCTTGCTCTTGGCGACAAAAAATTGGCGATTCTAAGTGGGGAGGAACGGAGGAGGTACACCGTAAACTTCCCTTTTACAAAACTTTGGACTTCAATCGCTACTACACAGAAAATAAAACATTTCTACACTACCATGACAATATTAGTTTAAAATGGGCAGGACATGGACTTGGTTCAATTGATCTTTGAACCCTCAAAATTCAAAATTTTGAAAACACTTTTAAAAATAAACTATAAAACTTTGGAAATAGAAACTGATTCGAAAAATAATGAAATGAAAGAACTTTCTTTCTCAAAGGTAAACGCAAAGAGGTACCCATAACTTCCTTTTCAGAGCTAGAAATAAATCTTTTCTATGTAGCTCGCAAAGCAGCCTTTAACAGTTTATGGCAATCGCTTTGATTTTGAACCGTCCATTTTCGCCATGTCATATAATTTTTCTTGCGCTTCCTGTTCCGTGAGCATTTGGTTCAGGAAATTATCACTTTAATCTAAGTTGAATGGTCTGACGGCTTTCTCAAGAGTGGAGGCCATCGCATATTTATGGATCCAACATATTAGGGAAAGAGGTCGCTTCCCATTGGCCTTCAACGTCACGTGACTTGGCTTGATTCTTACGGGTCTATTCTGATACAACGGGAAAAGTGACGTCTCCCAACCCAGCGGAAAAAGTGACGTCTCCCAACCCAACCGGGGGTACTAGAATACACCCCTTAATGTCATAGAACCGCAATTAGGCGGGATTTTAATTATCATTTTGTCTTCTGCTATCGCATCATGGGAAAAATCAAGACTACTTTCCAATTATGATTATTTGGATGATTCTCAAGAAAATGATTAATACATTTTTCGAATAAAACAAATACAGGACGAGCCTTCAGTAGCATTGGTAAGTACTGTTTCACGACGTGATTTAGAAGAAGCCAATGACTTGGCTTCGACCTCATTCTCTCTATTAAGGATCCGTAAATATGCGACGCCTTCCTTCAAAAACATTTAACCAGTGCAAACAGAAGGTGAGTTGGAATATCGTTTTTAAAATTTTTGATCTTGATCAATAGCAATATATTTTAAATCGGTTGAGTTTTTAAATGAGTTAAATTTTTTACAGTTCAGACAACCGTGAAATGTCTTATATTTTGCACTTAAGCACCGCAGTGTATAAGTTATTTTATTAAGTTAAGTGAAATCTTTATTTATATAATCTTTGTTCTGTAGAAAGTTAATAAATTCAGATGAGAAAATTTAAAAATGTATTTATTTTTGTAAATCTAATTATTTCACGAAATTTCAAAATAATAAAATTAATTAAATATACTATTAATTTATTTATTAATTAATATTAAAATAATAAAATAACTAATTATTTTATTTAAATTTAATTTATTTTGTAAAATTAATATTATCTTTATTTTGAAAAGTCCGCGTATACAGGACATATTTATATCGTGGATTGTATTTCATATTTATATCGTGGTGTTTACAAAAATAAACGCATTTTTAAATTATCTAATCTGAATTTGTTAACTTTCTACTAAACAAAGATTATATGAATAAAGATTTAACCTAACTTTATAAAAGAACGATATAAGTATGTTATATAATAAAGTATTAGAATAATTTTATAATAAAATTTTCTAATTAAATTAATTAATTAGAAATAAATCTAATTAAATTAATTCTAATACTGTATTTATAAATACAGTATTAGAATGATTTTTAAGGGATAATATTAATCGTTCTTGCTCTTATTCCAGTCTTTATTTATGTCACCTTCGAATTTATTGAATTCTCTAGCAGGTACGCGTATGCAAGAGATATTTATATCGCGCATCGTATTACTTATTTATATCCTATTGAGAATAAATGCAACTTTCAATTATCTAATCGGAATTTATTAACTTTCTACTAAACAAAGATTGTATAAATAAATATTTGACTTAACTTTATAAAAGAACGATATATTGCGCATCATATAACATACTTATAACATTTGTACGCCTGATGGAGGGTTAACATTGTATTTAGATGATACATCCTATTTGTGAAATTTATTATTTGAATCCATATGAGAATTGAAAGAACACTTGAGATATTCAAGCGAGTCCAAGCATGTTTCTCTCCCATGGTCGGCTACTCTAAGAGCCCTTTGCTTTATCGTGCGGCGCCGAATTAAAGTGGAGAACGAAATTATACCGCGATGATAACCAGTTCTTGCTCTTTACTTTTTTTTTTTACCACCATTGCAGTCATGTTTTTACCGGATCTTTGTTTGAAATGTTTTAAAAGATCGCATAGAAACAAATAAACATTGAATTGTTATGTTTATATTATCGAATTAATTCCATCAGTTATGTTTATAATATTAAGTTGAAATATAAAGAATCTTGCTTTTTTAATTAATATTAGTTAAATTTCCATTATTTTAATTTTCAACTGTATGGAAATTTTTCTAGTTACTGGACGAGCTAAATTGTTGTGGTACGCACCGCCTGATGAAACATTCAAGTGCGAGCCACCGGTGGTATGCGCCGTCGTCAACGGGTTAATTATAAATTTTAAATATTAGTGGGTGCATGTGTATTGAGTGGATGCACGAATCAGGCACATTGTCGTATATTAAGGAGTTAATAATTACAGAGTTTTCTCGAATTATGAGCAAGTTACTGATTCACAGGTCGCAAGTCGAAGAGGTCGTAAGTTGGATATGAATTTTTCAACTCTTATTTCATTAAATTGGTCATAAAACACAAATTCAATACGGTGAAAAACGCATATGTATTCAATTGTATGTACTGTTACAAAATTAGAATACGAAATTGCGTTTTATTTTGAAATTTTTTTATATATATGTTATAGTTAAAGCGTGGAATCTGTCATTCCATATTATAACTAGGTATTTCATGAATTACCTAGCTGAATACCTAGTTATTTTATGAAATAACTGGCATAATATGCTTTAACGGTATGTATGTATGAGAGAGTGTGTGCAAATCATAAAATGAGAGTGTAAATCTTAAAATGAACAAGGCAATTAACCGCTTAACTTAAGAGCCCGAGAATATTCGTGCATCGAATTATCGCATTTTTAGTTTTAAAAATAAAATTTAATCGTCCTTAATTAGCTTTTTAATTGTACACAAAAAGTACGTAGAATCTATGGTTGGTATCTACAAGTTGGAACACACCGATTTCATCGCCAAAATGGTAACACGAGGAATCGAGCGGATTAGTTCGATTGGCAACCCATCGGCTAGATCGCTTACGTCATGGCAAGCGTTTTGCGGGATTTGAGTTGTTTACATACTACGCGGATTTTTAAATAACTTAAATTATTTATTAAATATTTAATTAAATAAAATGTATTTGGTATGATTTCAATTAGTAAATAAATGACAAATAGAACTTGGGTTTATTTAGTGATGATATATTTTTCCGATCATATAATTGAGAGATTTTTTCTTTGTCTTGTAATAAAAATCGTTTGCATGGAATTTTTGAAGTTGTACTTGTTTTGAACGCTACTAAGGGCAAATGTTCTGCTGCTAAATTAGAGTAATTAAAAGAAGCTGATTCCGTACATTCACTAAGCTAGCAAAGCTACTAGGATCCCACTTTGCTGAAAGCGAAGCCGCTGATGTTTTTTTAAGTTAAAAAAATTTGCCCGGTGCCCACTTCAGATGCCGCACGCATCGCGAGCGCTATTTTTCCTGCTTCATTAGAATAATTAAAAGTAACAGATTCCGTACATTCAATGAGCTAGGAAAGCTAGTAGTTCTGTTGAAATTCTACATTTAAAACTGGAGATAGTGCAACGACAAACCACAAACGCAATGGGTTCGAAAGAAGTAATGGGTTAACTTTTAACTGTGACCGATGGCCGTTTGTTTACTATCTTGCTTTGGCGACTTGGCGCCGTTTTACTAAGAGTGTGTTCCAACTTGTAGATTTCAACCGAATCTATAAATATCTCAAGTATTCTATGCCTTCTGAGATGAATGAAAACAACCCCTTTCCAATAGAGAAGGGAGCATCTTATTAGATAGCAAAGAAAATGAAACAGTTAAGGGGATAAAGCACAATAACGTTTCTTCAGGGGATGAAGTCATTGAGAATTGATAAAATTCATAATGACTTCATCCGCAGAAGAAACTCTATTGTGCTTTAATTGCGTTCTTCATTTTACGATTTATAATCTACCACAGCGTTTTTGAAATTACAGCTTTTAGCGCATTCATTACGTATGCGATGTATTTTTCCATCTGTTTACTATTCGCGCTTTTATCTTTACTCGGATATACTTTCAATTAGTTTTATATATCTTCTCGAATTTGATATAAAAGTTTATTTTATTGTTTTCCCATTATGCTTTGCTTCTTTTATATACATAAATATTGTGGTCCTAATTTACATGGATCTTAATTCCAAGAGAGTTGCAATTAGTTGTTCTATCGGGAATCAACTCCAAACTACGCATTTCAAGATATACCGATTTTGCCAATTATTAGAAAATTGTCTAATGTTGCTTTTTAAAATATTCTCAGATGTGTATTGTATAAAGGATTAGAATTTATACAAATTTGCGTGTAACTATCGCTTGCAGGTTCAATGCAATCAGCAACTTGGAATCCAGAAACCCATTGCTGGTGCCCGGCGTTATAACTGTTTAATTAGAATATTTAGAATGGTTTGATTGGAATATGTTAATGTTCTGAATCTACTGACTGTATTTTTTCCTATAGAAGAATGCATTGAAATTTAAAACATTTTTTCTGCAATAAAAGTAGTATAGGTTATCATAAACATGTCATTTTCTGGACCACATCGCGTTTGCTTCTGCAATTACAATCGAAGAAATTATTGGCCACATCGCGTTTGTTTCTGCAATTGCAATCGAAGAATTTGTTGCCCACATCGAGCTTTTCTCCTGCAATTGCAATCGAAGTATTTGTTGCCCACATCGCGCTTTTTTCCTGCAATTGCAATCGAAGCATTTGTTGACAACATCACGTTTGAGTCTGGCATTGCAATCGATGTATCTCCTACCAAGCAAGTCGTTTGCTTCTCGAAGAAGCAACTGTTGCTTGCATCGAGAAATAATCGTTGGCAACATTTGTTTTTAAACGTTGCAGAAACTTCTTAGTTAGAAAAAGCACTATGATTCTGAGCATTTTCGGGTTCAGGCAGCTTCTCGCATCATTATAATTTTATTTGGAAATGCCGTATTAGTATCATTTTTATTTCGTGTCAAATGAAGAAACATTGATCCATATAATTACCCTTAAAAGCTCAGTGTTGCCTTTAAGCAATATACCCAATTTTGTCTTCTAAAATCTTGAGAATAAGACTGAAGATCTAATGCCTCTTGTTGCCAACAGGATGCATACTGAAAATGTTATTAAATCAATTTACAAAATAAAGATGGCAGTCTGAGTGTTGAAGAAATAAAAATAAATTTGTTTTTCACTTGAGGCTATGTCTTTTTTGCTTGTACGCTTGAGAATTCCATATTTTATTCTACAATGTGGAAGGAAATTCTTTATCCTTATTATTAGTTCTTAAAATTCATCTGCGTTTAATATAGCATATAATTTTATAAACGAAATATTTCCAAACTAAAGCTACTTAACCAACTGACTACTTAAAACAAAATAAGATTTTTTAAGTATTTTTTCGTGTTTTATTCATGAAATGAAAGCCAAAAAACATTTTTAAATCAATTTTTTTTAAAAAGCAGGCGTTTAAGGGTTAAAACAATCTCTTATTTTAATGAAATATTTTCAAGGTTTGAATTCTTATTCAACAGAATAAAAAGGAATTGTTTTGGATGACTTAAGCACAGCACTAACATAAAAATGTATGTGTTGTTATCTGCAATGGAACTTTTCAAGTAGAAAACCGCATGCTCACGTAGGAAATTGCTTATCTTTTTATGGGGCTTTTAAACTAATCACGTTTCCGATATCATGTTTCCGCTTGAGACTTCTGTATCACATGCTTAATATTGCTCATTAGTCTTTTGGCTGCGTTCTTCTCAAAATTTTAAGTAAGTAGACTAAAAATGTTTACATTTTGTGTGAAAATTTATTTCTTTAATGTTTTATGAGTTTAGTATGAATGAATTCAAAACGAATGTTAAATAATTTAAAGACAATTTGAAAACAATTTGTATTCAGCGTTTTATTAAACCATTCATTTATATATTGGCTTAAATATTGGAACAAAGTTTGCTTAAATACAATAGAACCAATCGATTAAATATTGTATTAACAACAGCTTCATGAAGATGTTTCATCTGCATCGAGTAACATTCAGAAACCTTATCAATATGTTTAGAAATATATTTTTGAGACGGTTCTTGACTTTTAAAAACTTTATCTCACTCCACCACATTTTCCAGAATTTTCAATGTATTTTCACTTATCTTCTGATATTTACAGATTAAATTCATGACCAGTAGCGGCTCGTTTTATGTAATCTTGGGGGTGCTGTAAATGTCAATTCATTACTGCTCAAGATGCATATTTTTACGACTTGCATTTTGTGTCTATTTTTCACTAGGCCCTGAGAAGTTATATATAATTTTAATAAAAAAAATTTAAACTCGAAATTTTTTAAACTGAAATTTTGAAAACACTTGTATTGCGGAAAATTTCTCGTATGTATTTCATTACCATTTATAACTAAAAATTATTGAAAAAAATCCTTTGAATTGCGAAGAGTTTAATTCAAATTTAATTGCTATAAAAACTTTTTCGATTAAATTTTTGTTTATTATTAATCTTCCTTCATTTTCTTACTTATTTTCAAAGATTTAGATCGAAAAAATATTTACCGCTGTGGTAAAATGCTTGAAACTGTTTATAGCTGAAATGGGGCTGCCGAACTCGACAATTCCACTTAAGCTTAAAAACATAATAGGGAAAGGAAAGACAGCGATCTGTAACTACGCTGAAGTCTACTACGCTACTTCTTGCTTTAATATCCACTCCGTCTATTCTGGATGCACTCCCGCTGCTTGCAACACTACTAGGTTCCTACTCCTGCTGCTTGCAATACTACTAGGTTCCCGCTGCTTGCAACGCTACTAGGTTCCCACCGCTTGCAACGCTGCTAGGTTCCCGCCGCTTGCAACGCTGCTAGGTTCCCGCCGCTTGCAACGCTGCTAGGTTCCCGCCGCTTGCAACGCTGCTAGGTTCCCGCCGCTTGCAACGCTGCTAGGTTCCCGCCGCTTGCAACGCTACTAGGATCACACTAAAACCACCCTCATAAAATAATCTCTTAACTTTTTTCTTTTATCAATTTCGTATCAAAGTTTTACATTTTTCGTTTGAGTTTTTTTTTTCTTGTTTATATTTTTTAAACATTCAGTAAATTTTTAATTCTCATATTATTGCTACATTAAGCAAAAATTAAATAAAATAGTATGATTCTTTAAAAAAATAATGCACCTTTTAGTTTGTATCTATAGATATTATACATAAATTAAGTGTTAAATGACATTATATGCAAATTTGGCTGAATTTATATGCAAATACTTAAAGCATTTCTATAGGAAATTTTAAAAAAACCCCTCATAAACCTATAGATAATTAATTTTAGAATTAACTGTTATTTCTGAGAGTCTGACGATGAAAGACTGCTAAACATTGCTCCTTAACAAAAACCTTAACACTTATGAGTACTTGATACATGCTTATGCATTTAATTTTCTTACAAGTCGCATGTTAAGGAAAAATGGACTAATCATATTGTAAAAACCTAAAGAAGAGTTTGCTTAAGGTGTAGGAATGCATCTTATAGGTTAATATTAAATCAATGGATCTAATTCCTGGACAAATAAATGCATTGTCCAGAACTGGTACAGTGGCCAAAAATTGAGCATCTATCCTTTGTTTTTATTTACTACTTATACGTTTCTTGAGGGATTGTTTTTTCCCTTATAACTATGTCAATAATTTTTATAAATAAAGCTGAAACACCAATTTTTTTGTATGTTGTAGAAATCGAAACTATTGAAAGTATTTTCTTAAAATTTTGTTCGCAAATACTATGTGTCATCTGTGCATTCGCGGTAATTAATTAGTTATTAATTTTTAATTAATAATTAGACCGTTATTAATTTTTTAGAAAGATTCACACAGTGAGAGGATTTTGTGAATATTTTATATAAGTCATTTTTACATTAAAGATATTAGACTGAGAAGCTCTTCCATCCCTAACCCCGGGTTTATCAGGTGATATCAATTAATATTTCAAATTATATTAGAAATAAGAAAATGAAAGCAGACTTCCAAAGTAAAATCTTCCATTAAAAGCAACGATCTTTTAGGTATATTAAGAAAGAATTTCAAAATTCACAATTTCATCTACAACAAAGTATTGATATCCATGGAAGACAAACGCAACAAACGACAAGTACCAAGTCAAACACGGAAATGAATAGACAGCAAAAATACCGTTACAGTCATGGAAAGTCGCTTCCCAGCAATGCAAGTCTTATGGTTGGGAAGAGAGTTTTACAAGGTGAAGCATGGAGTGATCTCAGCGACTCTTATGGCACGCATGAACTTGGCGACCATTTTGGCGACTTCGCGAGAAATTTGGCGACCTTGGCGACAAATAGATGATTCCCGAAAATGCAACCCTTTTCTCGATATTTCTATTAGGGGCCGAGATCTAGGTTTTTCCTGAAAATTCTATGTGACGTCACGGCCTATCGGGGAGAGCATATAAGACCGCGTTTGGATCACGGTAGCGTCTTTTGATCGACTGGTTACTTCGCTTTGAAGCGTGAACGTCTTCGGAGTTCTATCCGCTGTGTGAGCTAATCAGCTGGTGAGCTGAGCTGTTATTGTCGTTACTAGTTATTTGCTGACTGTTTGTGTTGTTAGATATCAAAGTGCTGAACTGTCATTACCTGTGAATTGTTGTCTATTTACATTGGTAATCTGTGCAAGGACTATTGGTTCCTGTACCTGTGCTACGTGTTTTCCTGCATATTTGTAAATAAACCTTCATTCTCCATTATCCTGCGTGTTGGACTGTTTACACCGTACACCCACGGTAAGATTTTGTGCAACAATACAAACGCAAAAAAAAATACAGTAATCTCTCACTTATACGCGGGCGCAGGGGACAGCGGAAAAAACGCGCTTAAGTGAAAAATCACAAAAGGGAGCTTAAAAGTGAAACATCAATACAGTGTACATCTATTGGTAATTAATACTATATATATACTACTGAAAAATGTAAATAAGATTAGTTTAAAAATAAAATACGTGTATAACTTCCGTTAATTATTTTTAAGAACACAAAGAAAATGGAAATGATCTAGATTTTTTAAAATCTCTCTCGGTGTCGATTCTAAGACATTTAAAATGCTCCGCTATAGCTTTTTCCGAGGTGCAAGTATTTTCTTCGAATTTTTTAATAACATCCATTTTAAACGAAAGCGACAATTTCGTTCTTTTCGCCATTTTAAAGCGTAACCATCTAACCAAAACTCCAAAGATGGTTCTTTCGTTAGCGATCAATTCCACATGCTGCGTACCGTACTAACCTCTCTAATTGGCTGCTGTATAAATTCGACTTTTACTGACGTCAATCACAAGAACCCCCACGTTCACCCCTGTGTATAAGTTAGAGGAATGTGTTCCTGGAATTTTAACAATAGGGTAAGGGCGAGGGAATGCATTCCTAGAAGCAGAAAAAAAGGGATTTTGTTCTGCTGAAAAAAACTTTTTGAACTAAAAAAATTTTTGCGACGCGCATATGTGAGAAGTGCTTTTTTAGTGCGGCGCATAAATGAATTAGACTTATCGTTGTTTTCCTATATCCCTGGCCGGGACCACGAAAAAAACGCCCATAAGTGAAAAACGCGCATAAAAGAGAGAGCGTATAAGTGAGAGGTCACTGTAAATAAATTATTTGCATCGCCTAAAAGGCAATTACACATTGCAACTGTCATCCATTTTTGGGGGTTGTCTGATCGTAAAGAATAGGAGTCCATTCCGCTACGCTCAAGGACACATTGAAGAAGAAACCGTGCCGTCGAAATCGTTGTCCCTTGAAGGGGAAAAATTCTGTAGTGAGATACCACCTTAAATGTGTTGCACCATGTGTCTATTAATCATACTTCTTGCTGGGGAAAGAAAAACTGCCTTTGTTGCTAAAGCATCACAAGTTGTTGGTAATTTCTTACAAAACGTCAATGATCCGATTTATTGCTGATAGAATCGGCAAGAAACATTTGAAACCAGTGATTATATGGGTGAAATTTATTAAACTTAAAGTGTTGAACTCATTATGTATTTGAATGTTTTGAACAGAAATGGCCGCTGACGTGGATAAGAATGACTTTTCTTCTGAAAAACCTGAGGAGGAAGAGGATCTCATGGACTTGACAGGAGGTGAAGGTCCTTGGCAAAGATGGATTTTTGTGGTGGCTGTCCTGTGTTCTTTTTCTGCTGCCAGTCACAACATGGCCATGTCTTTCTTCGCACCCAATTTAGACCACTGGTGTTCAAGGCCGCCTGGTATCAATGTCAGCGTTAAAGAATGGAAGGCCATCGCTATTCCTCCCGATAACACGCACTGTTCTAGGTAAGCCGGATTTTTCTGTTAACAGTCAAGTTACTAATATAACCACTCGAGGTCAGAAATAGCAAAACTTCTTCGTTTACATAGATAAAATTTTAACTTAATTTTTTTCCAGAAAAAAATATGAATAATTTGTTTCATGTATTCATTGTAATTCAGTTTAAATGTTTCTTTGTCCTTTTGCTAAAACGGTTCATTTTCAAAGTACTGAAATATTTATGAAGGGAAGAATCAAAACATTTATTTGTAAATGATAGGGGAAAGAAATATGGATTAGTTTTCTGATATGTTTATTTGGGTTTTACAGAATTTCCGTGATGAGGGTTCACTTCCTTTTTCCAGTAACCTACAATTTAAGCGACAACCAAATCCAAATGGATTCCATATCAAGCGCCAAGTTCGAATCAGTTCTTACTTGAGTACGCACCAGAGCAACAAAAAGAGCGTTAAGGAATAATTATGGCAACCTTTCCACAAAGTTAGGCTGTTATTTTAAGTAAACATTGAGAGTTCCAACAATATACGAGATTTCTGGTTTGTTTGTTTAAGTTTAAAACCTGAACTTCAGCTTTGAAGGTTCCATTGAATTAGCATTACACCGGAATGACGTGGGTGCGGAATTTTAATGTAAATAAAAAATGCAGAAAACTCGTCCACAGGAATATGAAATTTAATATTTTCAAAGTATCTTTAAGCCGTAACATTAGATAACTCCACTTTAAACACTAATTAATATCTTCAAACAGGGTGTTGAAAGTTTGAAGATTCCCACTGACTTAATTTTATCACCGGAAGTTGATGGGTAAGGCGGAAGTCCTATCTTACTGCAAATAAACAAAACAGAAAACTTGTCCATAGAATACTTTGGAAATTATTATAGATTTACTCTTGCAGATAAAATGAATGATAAACATTAATTAGTTTCTTAGTCTCAAACAAACAAAAAAGCCCGTTTACACCATGTGGTTAAACCGGAAAAAGGGCTTATTCCATGGATTTTTTTTGCGTTTTCATGCGTGAAAATAAATTTATGGCCTCAAATGAATTAATAAATCATTCTTATGCGGAATATTTCGTCATCTGTAACATCGGTCTGACAAGTATCGCGTAAAGCCGGCCATTCACTTGAAGTATAGCCATGCAAATTTGTCCTAAGCCCGGTTTTTTCTCCCCATTTTAATCGAAAAATACAGGCACGCCTTTCACTTGATATTTAAAAGGATCCTAACTCTGGACGAAGGTGGGGGGGGGAGCGATCTTCTTTCCCTCTATACAGCTGCTTGTCAACCGCTCTTCGATTTTCCTCAGTCAGCAGATTTTAATTTATGCTACCCTCAAAGCGAGGCTTCACTCTAACAACGCTAGCCATTGTTCTTTTCGCTAGCCTCTTTCAGGGTGCCTCTGATTTTTACGTTCCGATTTCAGTCCAGACGGAATTCCAACCATGGCAAGCCGTTTGGCTCATTGCCATAGATTTTTATCGCCCTTTTCCTTTTCGTGTTTTAAAATATACAGTTTGTCTGTGAAGTGAAAGGCCGGCTTAGTGTTCAATTTCAGATTCAATCGCGTAGAGAGTTGCAGTGAACAGAATTTTAGCTTAGAGATAGATTATGAGGAAGACACTCGGTGTTTAATCTGTTGAATTTTCTGATCTTCTCTGAACGGCTGATTTCAAATTTTTAATTTTCTTAGCTATTCGCATAAAGTAAGCAAAGTATACCAATGACTGTGTCGCACTATGCTTCCGACTTTCACTATTATAATCGCTTATATGGAGGTTCAGAGTTAAATTGGACCAAGTTCATGCGATTTATTTCTGAGGTAAAATATCTCAAAGTTGAAAAGCTGCATTTAAAACAGCAGTTGGCATTTAATCTCTGCCTGCTGGATGAAAGTTAAACCATGGACTTGAATAACTTTCACTCCGAAAACATAACATTTCTGCACTACCAAGGCAGTGTTAGTGCAAAATGGACAAGACATGGACTTCGTTCACTTGAACTCTTTAACCTCCACATTTTTCGAATTGATTTGTTGGATTAACATAGTTGAGAATAAATATATCTATATATTAAGATTTTATCAGAGTCCGCACAATTAGTTCATGGTGAAGCGAAAGTACATATTTCGTAATGACTTAATTATGGAATAAATGTTTCTCTTGTTCACGTTTTCGAAAAATGTTAATAAAAAGTTGAAGGAAAACATAACATTTCTGCAGTGTCAAGGCAGTGTTAGTGTAAAATGGACAAGACCTGGACTTCGTTCATTTGAACTCTTTAACCTCCACATTTTCCGAATTGATTTGTTGCATTAACATAGTTGAGAATAAATATATCTATATATTAGGATTTTATAAGAGTCCGCACAACTTGTTCATAGTGAAGCGAAAGTACATATTTTGGTAATGATTTAGTTATGGAATAAATGTTTCTCTTTTTGACATTCTCGAAACATGTTAAAAAGCTGATAGGATGCTGACTAAAAATCTATCAGGGCGGATCATATGAAAAAGAAACAGGAGCCACAGAATGAAATGGCATAGTTTATTTTTAAGCGTAATCACCAAATTTACACAAGATTATTAATAGTAAAATCTACCTCGCATAAACGATAAATGAAAATTATTCAAGTACTGAACTCCAATGTTTCGTGCAGAAGCGGTTTTTAGGAGAGATGTTTGAGATATTGAACTTGAAACAGTTCTGCACCTAAAGAGTTTCATATAGTATATGGTATAAATCACAATTGAAAATATTGGACGTAGCATAGCTGTGATTCGTACCAGCACATCGATCCATTGCAAAACAATCTTTTAAACAAAGAAATGCACTTTCTTTTCATTGAATATTCCTTTAAGTCATTTAGTATTTCTTTATTATATCTTTGTTCAAACAAGTGAAATAGTTCTATTTTGTGGTAGGTACAAGTTTCTAAATTACACGAGCGTTCAAGAAGATCAATTCAAAAATGGAACATTATTCAAAGAGGTTATAGGATGCGATTCTTGGGAATACGATGATTCAATTTACAAATCCACTGTTCTTAGCCAAGTAAGTACATTAATAAGTTAACTGCCTTAGACGTTTATATGAATCTTTTTAAGGTACGGTTAACATGAATACGCGTCGTGTAAAATTAAAAAAAAAAATACCTTCCGATATAAAAACTCAATTTCAAGTCTGATGTAATCATAGATGTCATTTAGTGGATAGTACTGTAATGTATTTCAGCATGGCATGAATTTTGAAGCCTTCTTTATCAAAAATAATATGTTTATTGGACGTCTTCCACAGCACAAACTTGTAAAACAAACACATACACTTGCATCACAAACGTTACATCACTGACTGACATAGAATTCCATGTTCAATCATAAATATTCTTCTCCGTTATTAGGAAACCCTCGCAAAAGACAAATTTATCGTTGCCACTCTATTTTTATAACCTTTAGAAAAGAATTAATGCCAAACGATTTTTTAAATTACTTTCTTTTTCAGCCAATCGATATTTTTAAATTTTTTTTATGACCAATCGTTTTTTTATCTAATTAATTTCTTTTCTTTAAATATTTTAATAATTCTACAAATATATATTTTTACTTTCTCGTATACGAAGTATACAAATAGAAAGTATTGTAATCGTCAAAAAATTCGAACTCGAGATTTTGACGAATCTCCACGTTTTAGACCTCCCTGAATCCGAAAAACACAATTTTGGAATTGTGTCTGTCTGTGTGTGTGTGTCTGTCTGTGAACACGATAACTCGAAAACTATTAGAGCTACGGGGATGAAATTTGGTATGTGGTCTTTAAACATAATTTGTAGGTTTCTATCAAATTTTGGACAAAATCCTTTAACGGGAAATCTGTCTGCATGTTCGAGGTCATGCGAACGCTATAACTCAAAAACTTGAATAGCTAGATGGATAAAATTTGGTACACTGTTTTATTGTCATGAATGTAGGTCCGTATAAAATTTTTTGCCAAATCCGTCAAAGGGCTGACTGTCTGTCGGTCTGTATAATAGCATACTTGTTCAACTCCATGTGCATGCGTAAATGCCTGTGCAAAGAAGGGATACTCCGAAAACTTGGCAGTTTGCCAAAACCCAATTCTGGCGGCGAGATTTTGTAAGGAAGCAATCATTTAGGGAGTCTCATTTTACTTGCGTATTGGAAGCAATCTCTGCGCATGCGCAATCTATTCAGCGAGCAAGCTATTCTCCTGTTTTCTTCTCCGCACGCGGAACTTGCATTGCTAGAGTTTGATAAAAAAAAAATAAATATTGCGAAGTTTTAATACATACGTATCTTTTTGAATATGATTCTTCACCTCAATATTTTACCATCACTATAATCAACAATGAAAAACCTTCTGATAGTCATTGCATTCTGAGTTACAGTTGGTTCGAACTTTTTATCAACGCAGGAGGAAGGGAAATGACAAATGTTTGAAAAGTATACGAGAAAGTTTAGGGGAGGCCACTCCCGCTGGTTTTTAATTCGTTACGAATATTACAGTCCTTTTAGTACTCCTTTATATTACAAGTAAATCTTCTAGAAATTTTTTACGAAGGTAAATAAAATTCTTTGGTATAGATGTTATTTTCCGTACAATGTATTGCTTTTTACAAAATGAGTTGATTATTTCCCCAATGCATCGATCATTCCTCTTACTTTACTTGTACATCTGTTTTTCCCTATACTTTACTTGTGTATTGGTATTTCTTTAATTTTTCCTGTTTATGAATTTTGTTATTTTTTGGCAATTTTTAAATTTCCAATAACGATACCTTTTTCAACTCTGCTTTGTTAATTTCTTATCAAATAAAAATTTAATCCTATCATTTTACTTTGATTTTTTTTCTTAAAATGTATTATGGGACTTTTAAATATAAATTCCACATTTAACTGGTTATTATAGTGTTCCTCAACCTTTCAGTATTTCCGACCCAATTTTCAATCATAATTTTTATTACGCCTCTCGTACAATAACGATGTATACAAAAATAATGCATTTTTGGTATTTTATTTCCTCGGCGAAATATCGGAAAAGATATCGGAGTGTCTATTTCTAATATTAAACCTTCCTTCGAATAGAAAAGACAGGCCCAGGAGAGTCACAAATAATTATTAAATGTGGCTTTAATTTAGTATTGACAAGTTAATTATTAAATACATTGCGCAGTACTGATAAAATCCTATTTATAATATTATATAAATCTAAATGTGTATTTTATTATGTCAGAATGTATCTTGTTATACTTTCCTTCCAGTAAATTAATCAAGTTTTTAATATTTCTTTTCGATATGCTCGCCCCCCTCCTCATTTAGAGTTATCACGCCCCACATGCTGAGAATCGCTGGGTCATTGACTTTTATTTTGTGTCTCACACACGAGTTGTTTTCAAGAGATTGATTTGTGCCGAATTCTGTTTTCCTTTGTTTCAGTTTAACTTGGTTTGCGGTCGTCAGTGGCTGATTTCGCTGTCCAAGTCGGTCTTCATCGCAGGGTACTTTCTTTCAGCAACCGTGTTTGGGTATCTAGCTGACAAGTAATATTGTTTTGTTATTACTTTGTCTTCCTCAATTCTATCCACGCATTTTGAAGCAAACAATTATTAACCTCAACATTATTATCGTTTTACGGACGCGTGTGGGCAAATAGCCGCCATTTACTTTTCAGTATATGAAATATGTTGGCAGCAGGTGATTATTCCGAATTCCTACGTCAGCTGACGTATTTTGAGTCACAGCAGGTATATAAGCTCTACTTTGTTTTACTGTACCACCTTTTCATGATGCCGATGTAGCATGATGTGTTAACTGTAATACGATGCTCTACTTTGATGTTCAGTAGCTCGTTCAGCCCTATTTTTTTTAAAAAAATGTTGTATTATCGGCATTGTATGAGGTATGATGTAAAATACCGAGACAAAGTAAGAAATGTTTTTAACGCAGGACTACGTTCCTCCCATTAAGGTATCGGGAAGGAATTCGATTTACACGCCAAAACGCCACAAAATACGTTGTATGGGAGATCCTCTATATCTCGGTAACAACGTATGTTAAAAACATAACTAATGTCTTATTTTAGAGATAAAGGGTAACAACAGAAGTTACAAAAAATTGAAAATCGGAATTTTAGTTCAACGACTACTGAGTCGCAAAGTGGAAAAAATACGCATGAATTGGTGACGCGCTCCGGAACTACATATATTAAAAACATAACCAATGTCTAATTTTAAAGATAAAGGGTAACAACAGAAGTTACAAACAAAATTGAAAATCGGGAAAGAGCCACGCGAATAAAGTAGTCCTACGCCTTTAACTTCAGCGGCTGTTTGAAAAAGACAGCCTCCCGTCTTTTTTTACTTTCTTGTATACGATGTATATACAAAGAGAAAATATTGTAATCGTCAAAAAATTCGAACTCTAGGTTTTGACGAATCGCCACGTTTTAGACCTCCCCGAGTCCGAAAAACAGAATTTTGGAATTATGTCTGTCTGTGAACGCGATAACTCGAAAACTATTAGAGCTACGGGGATGAAATTTGGTATATGGTCTTTAAACATAATTTGTAGGTTTCTGGCAAATTTTGGACAAAATCCGTCAACGGGAAGTCTGTCTGTTAGTATGTCCGCGGTCATGTGAACACTATAACTCAAACACTTGAAAAGCTAGATGGATAAAATTTGGTACACAGTTTTATCGTCATGAATGTAGGTAGGTATAAAATTTTGGGCCAAATCCGTCAAAGGGTTGACTGTCTGTCGGTCTGTATAATTTGCTTTTGAAAAGAATCCTTAATTACCACGCGCATGCGTACTGAAAGCACTCTTCTGTGCACGCGAAGGCTATGGAGCGAATTACGTCAGTTTGTCCCTGAGACGGCAAGAGCGGAAAATCGGTACGCATCTCTTTGAATTCGATTCTTTACCTAGATATTTTTCAATCACTGCAATGAAAAACCTTCTGATAGTCATAGGATTCTGGATAACAGTAGGTTCGATTTTTTCTTATCCACGCGGGGGGAGGGGAAACAGCACCTTCCTGGGGAAGTATACGAGAAAGTTTAGGGGAGAACACTCCCGCTGGTTTTTTGTGATTATTAGTTCCATTTTCATCTTTTGTTCTGATTGAGGAACATAGTTTGCATCTGAAACTGCATGTCCGGTTTGGTTGTTTTGGTTAGTTGAAGTTGTAAATAAAATAACTATCTTTTTCATAGGTGTTAAAGAAAAAATTTCTTTCTATAAAGAATGCTCTGAAAATCATTGTCTTGTGCCATGTTATATTTTAAGCTTCGGAATAGTAATTAATATTGATAATAATTAGAATTAATTTACATCTGCTACAAAAAATTTATCTTCGGAATATAATAGTTAAGTTCTGCCATTTATTTGCCTGTTGTGTGAAATTAAGCTCCTTTTTAGTTAATTTTTAAGAAAAATATATTATTTAATAGCTGGTCCTATTTCTACCCACCAAGAGAAAATGGATTACAGTTTATCATTCAAAGTAATTTCACTAAAATACCTGTCTACTGATGCTTTCAAAAGATAATGTGATGTTCGTGGCCTTTTTTATGGGTGTCGTTGTTGGTTCTTTTAAATGGACCACCAGAGATGTGATAACAAACAACAGTTTATTTACATATAACATTAAGGACAAACACTAGAATAACAGAGAGGACAGCACGTAGAAAATAATTGTTGCGACCCTTCGCGGTCAACCACGTCAATCAGAAATAAGCGTTGGGATCCCGGCCTTACACGCCGACGTCTTCCGAGATGTTCCTCCAGCCTTCGAGTTCGCCACTTGACTGATTCAAAAAAAAACAATCCCCGACCCTCGGGGGAGGACAGCGCACTCCACCGGCGAATACGATTTGAGGCTCCCAACACTACAGATACGATAGGGGAAAGTGGGGTAAAACCGGGTAGCTGAGGCTCGAAGGCCAGTTTGAGCTAAACTATTCGACATAGCTCGTCAAATTTTATTAAAATATTCATTGTTTATCGGAGAACAAGATATATTTCCAGAAAAGTCACCGTTTCATTACTTTTTTTATCGATGATTTTTCTATAAAGTCAAACTACTCGGGTTTTCCCCACTAGTGGGGTAAAACCAGGTACACATGTTAACGTTATGGGAAATTAGAACTCGATTTTCAGTGGGAAAGTTGCAATCATTTTTATTTTATATGATAATTTAAGAAAATTAGTTATAAAATTCACGTGTAAAGCAGTTGCCTTCTTCCTTCACGCCACTACAACTTTCGTGGGCACAGCCGAGACCGTTTTTAAATTTTGATGAATCCTTCTTCTTTATTTAAATTAGAAAATACATCATTAAAATATGAACAATCAACGTTTGATGTGTTTTTATCGTCTTAATCGGAGGAATCATTAATAATGACTGTCCCGGTCTTATGCCACTTGGAGTATCCGGTTTTACCCCGAGTGCAGAGGTTACAAAAAACTATGTAGAACCACGCAATTGTTGGGTAAATCCTTATTGTTTGACAGGATATGAATCCTTAGTAAACGTATAATAAACTGGTCTAAACATAGTTTCAATAATTGTAATGATTACTATGTAAGGATAGTTTAAAAGCAAACGACCATTAGAGAACTGACGTCTTAAAACAAATGAACCTTCACAGATGCAGTGAATTCAATAGCTAGAGCAAGCCACTATGACTGTTCCTTTTTCTTGACTAGTAAAGTGTAATTCATTATATGTCCTCTAGACAGGAAAAATAATAGCGCCAAAATCAAGGGTATCCGATTTTATCCCACTACCAGGTTTTACCCCTAGCTTGAATAATGGATGCAAATGAAGAAATTTAATTTTTTAAAAAAAAATTATTTACTCTAGATCAAGAATTTGTCTTTCCAGATTTGGCAGAAAACCCATCATTGTAATGTGTAACGCCATCGCTCTTGCGTCTGCTATCACCTCCCTGTTCTCAACTTCATTTCTAATGTTTGCAGTGACCAGATTTTTCATCGCAGCGGGTATCACGGGTTTTGACAACATAAAACATGTTTTATGTAAGTGCTGTTCGTGTTGCATTTGATGCCGTTTAAATTTTCGTTGTAAGAACTACATTATTATGAACCAATTTTTTATTTTTGGGATGAAAAGCTACAAACATTATTCTCTTAAAATGATATATTTTCAGTGTCATTTTATAAGTTGCTCCATTTTGAATATTTCTTTACTGAATGATTTAGAAGAAAAATTAAACTTTGTAAAGATTTTAACTAAAGATAAGCAGACTTGTATGGATTGCTGCTTCATGTAGTTATGTATTGTCACTTCATAAGTGTCCAATTTCTGTATTTGTATTGTATTTCAATGTTGTAACCTATAGGACGTAAGTTTAGTTATATCAGTACATTTTGTCGGTCGACTTTTATGGATTGTTGCTTCATGTAGTTATGTATTACCAATTCATAAGTGAAATTTCAGTGTTACCACACTGAAATTTCTGTATTTCAATGTGGTAACTTATGAACTGATACAACTTCTTAATTTACGTCTTATTTTGTCGGTAGTTTTTATAACACCAATGCCTTCTAAATTTTTAAGATCATAACATTTCTGCAATTGAAGGAACAACTTTTAATAATTGTGCATAACATTATCGGGAACAAAGTCACTTTTTAAATCTTTGGTTTGTATAGGAGAATTCCATTACCCTCACAGGCTAGTGTAATTAACCCTCAGTTATTTCGAGAATTATATTCACTCTATGCTCAAATAAGATATCACTTTAGTATGAATAAATTTCTCAAACACTAATTCTTTTATGATGCTAATAATCAAATTATTTGAGAAATCTTAAAGGGTGTAAAACTTGTGTCAAGTCTCTCGAGTTTCGCTTACGGGAAAATTGAGGGGGGCACTTTCAATTTTCAGAGCGTAAACTTATCTTTAAGTGAACTTACTTAACCCCTTAACAAACAATGACGTCTCTGACACGTGCATCGAATTGCAGAATTTTTGCTATTTAGATCCGTATTTAAGTCTGCGTAACAATTTTAAATACAAAAATCACCTGGGCATGCTTAAATGGCTCAAATATCCTTTACCATCTTAAATAGATTGAAATAATGAAAAATATTCCAAATGGGTGGTGGCATCTAATTAGGAGGTTAAATAAAATCAATGTGTTTATATTATTGGCGGTCGACTTTTTTTGGTGGATTTAATGGGAGGATCTGAATTCAGTGCGCCATTATCTTCCACAATTAAATTTGTTTTAAAAAAATTCTTTTCTAGTGATGGAAGTCATAAGCCCAAAGTACAGGTCAGCATATGGCATTGGAGTCAACTTTGGTTGGATTTTCGGTTATCTGTGTCTTCCGGGAATCGCCTGGCTTTTCAGACATTGGATTTATATGCAAATTGCGATCACTTTACCAATCCTAATCCTTCTCTCTTGCTTGTGGTAAGATCTCACTTCAATTTTTATTGTTAAATCCCGTTTGCTTTACTACTGTTAGTTGTAGAGATGTACTTTCAGAATAAAACCAGCGGGAGTGGTCTCCACTAAATTTTCTCGTATACTCCCTAACACGTATGAAAAAAAATGACCCATACGGCAATAAAACGCACCGAGCGTTCCTAACACAGGAGGAGAACAAATAAGCCATACGGCAGTGAAACGTACCGAGCGTCCCTAACACAGGAGGAGAAAAAATTTGCCAGACGGCAGTAAAACGCGCCGAGCATCCCTAACACAGGAGGAGAAAAAATAAGCCAGACGGCATACCCACTAGTTTTACGCATGAGCCGAGATTATGCAATATTGTCTTGCGTAAGATAAAGAAAATCCAATTTGCAATTTGAACGCCTTTTTTCAACTGATTGAATCGAAAATCGGACACAAATCTACAATTAGGAAGATTACATACCAAATTTCATTTATCTAAGCCATTGGTCTTGGGAGTTATTTTGTTCACAAATATGAGATTATACAGACAGTCTACAATTAGATGGATTTTCTCAAGAATTTGATACTAACCTTCATTCCTGATCATAAAACTGTGTACCAAATTTTGTCTATCTAACGTTTTAACATTTTGAGTTAACGTGTTCACATGAACTCGGACAGACAGACTTCCCGTGAACGCCTTTTGTCCAAAATTTTATAGACACCTACAAATTATTTGTAAAGATCACATGCAAAATTTCATCCTTGTAGCTCAAACCGTGTTTGAGTTATTGTGTTCATAGACACACACACACAGACAGACATAATTCCAAAATTGTGTTTTTCGGACTCTGGAAGGTTTAAACTGTGGAGATTCATCAAAATCTCGAGTTCGAATAGAAGTAGAAGAATCGGAGTAGAAGCCGCTGTAGCTTAAAAATGTAGAGGCTTTGAAGCTTCGTCTCACTAAAGGGTACGGTTAAAATCAGGGATGGGGAACGAGCGGCCTTCTTGAGTTTCGTATGCGGCCCTACCGATTATTTACAGTTTGCATTGAAATATGTAATTTTCTGTAATATAATAATAATTGCACAACAATAACTCTTAAGATTCTGCTCGTGCGAACTTTTGCACAATTGCCGAAATTTAATGAGACAATTCGGTGCAGAAAGATTCCCACCCTTGGTTAAGATAGCAATACTATCAAGCTGATAAATGATTGATATGTCCTTTATATTATTTTTAATTCATTATTTAATGAATATTGTAGCATACGAAATCATTCGTTACGTATTCATATGCATAAATATTTTGTTTACGAATTATCCATGTGCCTTTTAAAATATGTGTGCGCAAATTTTGAGTTGCTTAAAAAAATTAAGCTTGCTTGACACAGACATGAAAAAACTTTTAATAACGAAATAAGAAGAAATGTATTTTGGAAATTTTAATCGCCTTCATGCTCACTATAAACAATGTACTTGAGCAGCAATATATTATCTGATCATGCAATGCTAATTGAAACGTCGTAGATATTCCATACGCTTGTATTGTAGTTATGATAAAGGGCATACACCTATTAATTTTATATTTTTATATTATTTTTTATTTGATAGAATTAAAGTCTTCAGGTTATATAAATGAATTGTTTGCTATATTCACACTAAAAATTTAGAACTTATGCAACTCATTTTGGCAGACCTAAGCGATTCAAATAAGTAAAATGCTCACAATCTGAGCATAATGCTCACAATCTGAGCATAAATGTTCACAATCGGAATTTATAAAAAAGGCAAGGTTATTAACAGTTATCGGTTGTGCTGATCATTTTCTCTGAGAATCTTTAGAAAAAAACTGAAAACACATAAATTTATAGAAAGCTAGAACTGTATTACAAATTCAGATAATGTGTAAGCTGCATTTTTTTCGATTGACAGGAAAATGCTTCGATTTAAGTTGAATTATGATGAGTAAACGGATAGCTTAACGGAGGCGGAAAAAAATTCTCTGATGAAGACAGCTTCATGTCAGAACATTGTTAGGCAGACATTGCCACAATTGGCAAGCATTGATACGGGAAGATTTAAGTACAAAATAAATATGAAAAAAGTGGCAAGTTAATGGCTTCTTTTACTCTGATAAAAAATCAATAATGTTCAAGGAATCTAATAAAATGAACAAATAAAATAATTTTTAAAAAATGCAAGGCTTATTCCTTTTCAGCCCAACCATATTTTAAAGTTGGTTTTACTTTCTTAATTATATCATTTTCTTCGTTCACATACTTATATAGTTGGCGCAAGTCATTTTAAAATTATGATGTTAAATCAAAATTGCTTTAATTGTGTCCACTGGGTAACCTGTTTCTTTCGTCCGACCATTGAGTTGACGTGAGAGTAAATATTCTCTCCGCATTTGCATTGTGGGCTGGAATGGAAAATACGTATTCGCATAGATTTATTAGGCACTAGCAGAACGCGAACGGCGTTCCCCTTGGAATCAGGATTTCAACAAAATGGGCAGAAAATGCCTGTAATGACACGAAAAAGTTTAGAGAACAAAATCAAAACAAAAGATACACATTATTGAATTTCCCGCTCATTTTTCTTTGCGATAATGACATTTATCTAAACAGAAACGTATATATAATTGAATTATCCCGCTTCTTTTTCCTCTCGAGAAAGACGCGAATGTAATGACGTCACCTGCCTCGAGGAACGTTACGCACCAGTCAATGAAATTGCAGCAATGCATTCTGGGATCGTCCGCAGAAACTCTCGTTGTTAAATCTCGCTAGCAAAAAACTGTTTGAACTGATCAGGGAAAAATTAATTTAAAAAAAAAAACGGAAAAAGATATTTTAACCGTTCTTGTTTTAAATCCGACAGAAACGTTCCAGTTATAAGCTGAAAAAAAAATGAAAATTATAGAGATGATAGAACGTCGGATACGAGAATTCGAAGAAATCTTTATAAAAAATTACCATAAAAGTGACTATTTTTCAAAAAATACTAAAACTTCAGTAATTTAAGTTAGACATAGGAAAACAAACTTCATTGGAACGGAAATTGTTTCTTTCTGATGTATTTTTTTCCGTACATTTATCGAAAACTGTTCTAGTGAGAAATTAGTACGAAAAATCACCAAACACAACACAAAATATTAAATAAAAAAATTTTTTCTAGAAAAAAATTTAAAATTTAGGCTTCGAGGTGCATTAAATCGCCATTACGACTACCTGTGTGCCAAATTTCATGGCTATGAGTGCGATACATTTGTCTGGACATCGCTCGCTCGCGCACACGCACACACTCACTCACATTACCTTTTATAAATATAGATGACTTCCCATCAATATATTTGGTATTTTCAAAAAAACTTAGTCATTTCTTTTTCATACTCAATTTTATAGTTGCTTCGCAGTTCTGGCTCATATTTTTCTCTAAATATTTTAGATATACAAACTGTTTGAATAGAATCTCGGCGCTGCCAAATCGATGTTTCTTATTTGTAAATATGCACTAGTACATTCTATTTCATTCAGGAACTTGGTTCGTTGAGTTTAAGGAGAAAATGAGACAAATAGGAATACGGTACTGAGTAGTGATAGAAGGTGACAGTCCCATATATGCGGAACGCATGGCAAACATAGACAACGTTTAAAAGCAAGAACACCGAGAAAAAAATTGATGCCGTTGAGAAACGTGAAACCTGTCTAAAAGGATGGCAAAGGAAGGACAAAGAAGCGTGTGAAAGTCGCAGTTAATCCTTCCTGTATTGAAGGCATCCCACGCTGAATTTTTTGCGAATTCATTTACCAACTACAAAGGTCGTTTCTTTTCAACCTCCTACCGACCCGGTAAACAGGCAGACAAGTGGTACGAGGTGGGGATGCCTGGTGAGTAACTGCGCATGTCTCTAACAATAACCTCAACTACTGCTGAGGTTTGAGCTGATCTGTCGGCACTTAAGCGCAGCTGGTAGAATTGATGCTCCTGCCAAGTGTGAGTTGCTCGTGTCATTCGCTTTCTTCAAGAAGAAGGTTAGTTTTTGGGAAACAATCGGTGCAGTTGTTTATTATCAGACTTTACGACTACTGAAAAGAGTCATTCTGACTTCTAGAGTTACCCTCATTCGTGACAACGCCTGCTCTAACAATGCTATGTAAAACTGAAGCTTCTGGAGCAGTAGTGGCGGACAGGATGTGAAAATATTAGTTGCCAGGAGACAAAAGGGACCCATAGACTTGGTGGTTCTTCGATCTTAGACAATGAGTGCTTGGAAGGCATGTTTAATATATCTGCAGGGGACCACATGCCATCGGGCAAGTTGACAACTTGGCCAGTCCGCCACTGTGGAGCAGTTTAAATGGGACGTGTCTGATCACCCGACGTATAGCCCCCGATATAGTGACGAACGATTTTCATCTCTTCCCCGAATTGAAGAACTGGCTAGGAGCCAAAATTAGGAGATTCATAGGAACGAAAGGCAAATCTCGTATTACTGGCGGAGCATTTCATGTCCATTCCAAAATTAGTTCATTTGAATTTTTCATGTGGGATCTTGTGAAATATTTTATGAATCGGATGCCTTACGCTGATATGCAGGAACTGAAGCAGGGTATCTCAGCCACTGTTCACTCGATAGCGGCTATGATACGCTAACTCTCTAGATGCTTGCAAACAAAGGCTTGAAATCGAGAATCAATTGGATATAACACGCAACCATTGATTTTGAATATATATTTATTAACTTTGAACACTTAATGGAGGAAGGAACACACAACAGAACAGATACTCGGGTGCTTAACACTCGCACATTTGGTTTTTTTCTGGTAAAATCTTTAAAATATTAATTTCTTTTCTTTTTTTTGTTGTAATTGTATAATTCATTCCCATTTTTCAAATTTTTAGTTTCATTTTTACTGTTTTTGTTTCCATATATTTTTATGATACTCCTTTTAGTTTCTTGTATAATAACGTAGAATTTTAGATTTGTATTTTTACCTTTTCCATCCCTCTGCCTTCGCCATTATTTGCTAGACAGTTAGGGGGCGTCTTCCGATGTCTGTTCAACTTCATGTCCGTTACACTGTTTAAGGTATCCGACTGGTTCAAAATCGTCGTTTTTGGTGAAATTATCGAAAATTTTATGACTTAATTTTGTAGCCTGTTCAACCAGCTTTCTAAAACTGTCTCACTTTTTACTCTACGTGAATTACAAATGGAGTTGCAGCTGTTTTATTACCGAACTGTAGACATTATTTTATGTTGCGCGAAAACTTTAAATGTGTTTTCTGAGAAATGATATTTTTGAGGAAAACTGTCGACCGTAACAATGATTTCTCAAAAAGTTATTCAAGTATTGATATGAAATTTTCTGAGATTGTTTTCTGTAATATGCTTGATGTTTTCCTCTAAAAACTAAGGTCAATTTTAAAATCAAGTATTATTTTTAAGTGCTTAAATATAAACGAAAAGCATTTTTTTATGAAAAATTACCAGTTTAGTTACTATGTTCAGCTATATCTAAAAGTTACTTTGAAGTACAAGAAATATTTTAGAGCATAACACAGATAACTATCATAAAAATGTACTCCTACAAGGATTTATGTATATTTAGAATATAATTTTTGTCTATGGCTGTTAGCGTAAGGCAAATATTTTAGTCATTTTTCTTCAAATTTCTCAGTTTTTTTTAAATATTATTTTGAAAGCCTAATTTTACAATATTTTCTTAGTTTTAAAACATATGCAGTTGAAAAATAACATTAAAAATATATATGTTATTTTTCATAAAAATGTCTCCGAACACAGTCGGATAACCAAAAGGTTATAGTCGCAGGGGGTTGAAGTGGTGTCCTGTTCTGTTTTGTAGTTCTATAATAAGTTAATAAGGATATTTTGTTTCTGTATGACCTAGTTTTTATTTTCTATAATTTTGTAATGTGTTCAATAATTCTCGGACACTCTGTATTCCAGGTTACTACCAGAGTCTCCACGTTGGTTGCTAGCTCATGGGAAAACGGAAGAGGCTGTGAAAATCATATCGAGAGCAGCGAAAAGAAATGGATTCGCTGTTTCCGAGGCCAAGCTCAATGAGGTGATTTCCAAGACGAACAGGGTATACGATTCAATTCATAAATTTTTCTGCAATTCCAAGAGTTTTCTTTTTAATTTAGTAATAAACGTCATTATCTTCATCTCTTATTACAGATTATAAAAATAAAATGCTGTTCCTAAAATTTAACTTCAATAATTTCTGATTTAAATTGAACGTCTGTTTAAAATCCTTAAGTTATTTTATTTATATTTGACTGAAAAATATTAAGACGGTTATCTTTATCAGTGTGGAAAAACAAAATGTTTGACTAGATCCAATAGAAATCAAGATTCAAAATAAAGTTTTCAGATTTAACTGTTTTTGCAATACACTACAGAAAAATGCAAATAGAAATTAATTTTTCATTCCAGCAAATTATTTATAGCATTGATATATATTATTATTACTTTATAGTATAATCACTGCTGAAATGAATCGTATACAGCTCATTGACAGATATCTCTCGAGATGTTGGACTCGGTACTCGTCAAGAATGGAGGTAGCCCCTTTTTGAGGGGCGGGTACTCCGGAATTCGTTAAGAACAATAATTACGTTAGACTGCATACAAATATAATTGTCACGGCATCATTATATGCATAAGATGGGTACTAATACGGTACTATTATATTAATGACTTGAAATTGAGTCAAGAGAAAATAAGTAGTAAATTGTGGGATTTAGTACAATTATATTACACTGATATAATTAGCCACCTTTTTTACTGTCTGGAAAACATGACCAATAGTGGTAGACATTCCTGAAAACAAGTACAATGCGAATTTGCACTAATATGGAAAAAGACGAGAGATTTGAATTCCTGACTAATATGCTTTTATTTAAAAATTTAAATAAATTAATTTCTTAACTTTACAACATGGATTATTCTTTAGTGATTGTAACAATATAATATATTAACAAAAATGATTTTGTTGACACACATGACGTAACATAGATCCAATAATACACAACCCCATACTGATATATTTCTTGCCGAAGAAGTCAGGCATAAAATTGTGATAAAGCAGAAGCTGTAGCAAATGAGCAGGGCAGAGCATGAAAACAGACCAAGATTGCATAAAAGGTATTTATTATAAAGTCAATCGATCTCGCCTCGAGATATCTCACCCCACAGGGCATCTGGACACATAGTCCGTCAGTACAGATACAGAAAAAGAGTAAAGAGGGAATCATCCTCACACAAAAGCAACACACACATATATACAAGTGAGAAATTTGCATAAAAGAAACGCCAATCACAGAACTCATCGAAATCTACATGAGCTCCGTGGCGCACTAGAGCACTCAAAATTCGAATCCGATCTCAAAGAACCGAGAGATAGTATGCAGCAAGGTTGCATCACATACATCAAACCAATATTACACCTTTGCTGCAGACTTTTAAAAATGACACATTAGCGCTATCAAAACTTGAAAATACTTTCATTAAAGTTTCAGTCTATAAATATTAGAGTTTGATAAATGGAAAACACATTTCGGTGCATTAAATGATTAAAAATTAAATCCCGAGAGATCTCATGAAAAGTATCGGTTGAGTGAGTAAGCTATCTATCTTTTTATCATTTGCCCGAAGAAGAAATATAACCATAACAAAGTTTAGGCCGGTATTCGCCGAGTGTCCAAGATTATCATTGGTCAATTCATTACTAATTTTACATTGTAAATAAGCTTTTCTATAGCATACGAAAAACGGTTGCATTCCACTTGAGGTTTTATTTGAAATTATTATGCTTTAAGACATTTATCAGCATTTTGTACGTGTTTTATTCTTTATGCATTGTATATAGTTAAATTTTTCAGGCCCATGAAGGTGAAAGTGAAAAAGTTAACATCCTGCAATTATTTAAACCAGGATTATGGCAAAA